>JBANCZ010000049.1:0-76796 GCA_037040025.1 Sphaerogastrella javana | reverse complement strand
ACCACATACTCACACTCATACTCATACTCATACTCATACTCATACTCATACTCAGTTCAGCTCAGCACAAAAAAAGAGGCGAAATTTTGCTGCTCTCTTTAAGTTCAACAAACTCCAAACAAAAGGCAACCAAAAAAACACACACACACTTTTCTTTGTAGCCACAAAGAGCAGAGAGAAAGAGTAAGGGAAAGATAGAAAAGGAGAAAGAAATAGGGGAGCGAGTTGTTCTACTAAAGCATCATGCAATTTGTGTAGGGCTCCTGCCCAAAAAAAAAAAAAAAAAATGAAAAGAAAAACCACTGACGCCTATTTACATAGATCCCACTCCAAGTCAGGGAGTAACAGGGACTAACAAAAAGTGCCAACTCATACGCACACACACAGAGAGAGAGAGAGAGAGAGAGAGAGAGAGGGAGAAATTGCGAGAATGGGGAAAACAACAATTTTTCTTGAACTAACGCCCAGCACCAAAAGAGAGGGAGAGAGTGGCTGGGAGAGAGTGAGTGAAAGGAGGCGAAAAGCAAATTCCGCTGCGTTTTAATTTTCTATTGAAATTGTTAAAAGCAGGACAAGAGGACGACTACACGACGCAGGATATGCGAATGGCGATTTGTTTGCTTCATGGGTTTTCTTCCTTCTATTTTTTTTTTTTCGGGGGGCTCTACTCTATGGATCTATGGATCAGCAGGCTCTGAGGTTTCAGAGCGTGTGTGTGTATGTGTGTGGCTTGCCTTTTTTAGCAGCTGCTGTTGTTATGCTACACCACCACCATTAGAAAGCGTTTGCCCAATGAACAAAAGAAATTAAATGCCTTGAAGGCATTTTTAACGATACAGCACAGTTCGCCAAAAATGGAAGAAGAAGAAGAAGAAGAAGCTTTAGACCAAAACGGGAAGGAAACAACGCAAAACGCAGCCCAGACCGAAGCAAAGGCGGCAGTTTGGGCGAAAAGCATTTAAGAAAAACATCATCTGAGTATTTGCCTGAAACCACAAATTACTTACAGCGCAGCGGGCCATCGTCTAGTGGGCCTCCACGCCCCCACCCCAAAAAAAAAAACATATGAAACGCCCACACTAAGGGTAGAGCGAGAGAAAAAAAGAAATGGCAAAAGAAATGGCGCTCAGCGTATGTAAAGAAAGGAAACCAGCAGAAAGAGTCGGGCTAACAGTTACCGTGTCCAGCCGAGCCATTTAACATATGCAAGAAGAGAGAGAGTGAGAGAAAAATAGAGAAAGGAAGAAAAGGAAAGAGAAGAAGAGAGAGAGAGGGAGGAGTAGAATGAGCAGTAGATAGAGACTATGTAGAGGCAAATAAGAATATGCACAGCTTCAGCTACAGCTCCTACTCCAATTCCAGCTGCAGCTTCTACTACGGCTACGTCGACAGCTCTTTGTTGCTAAAATCTAAAGAAAAAAATTATTTTTTATTATCGTTGTTGTTGTTGGCAAACAGGAACCAGGATAGCTTACTGCCCCCCACTCAGACCACACACAGAGAATTTCCGAGTTGTTGGTCAAAATGAGAAACGCCGAATTGAAATACTTGCAATAAACATGAAAAAGGAGGCAAAAGCAAACAGCAACAAGGAATCGCTACTGGGATACGTTGCTTTAGATGAATGTTTCTGCTCCTGCCGATGCTCCTCTTGATGCTCCTGCTACTGCTCCTGTTGATGCTCCTTTGGCTGTTGCGTTTATTGCATTGACAGGCCAGTTGCCAGTTGCCTCCCGGGTGGGCCTAACCAATGAAGTTGGAGATGGAGACGGAGTTGGAGCTGAAGCTGTATAAGGAAAAGTAGCAGGAGCAGGTGCTCTAGCACGACCAGGAGCAGCTTGTGTAGTAGAAGCAGTTGCTGTAGCTATAGCTCAACAAAAGGCAAAAACCTTGTCCGAGCCACAAGCTGAAGAAAATGTTTTTTATGTTTAATGTTGAAAAGGAAGTTCCAACGATTCTTTTTTATGTTTATTCATGCTCCTTAGTTAAAACGTAAGAGAGTTGCATTGAATAGCATGAAAATGTTGAAAGGGGTCAGAGTCAGAGTGTACTTTTGTGTTGAAAAGTTGGGGGTTAAATTAACCAAGAAATCTAAGAGAGAGTGGAAGAGAGAGTGGAAGAGAGAATGGGAGAGAAATAAAGAGATTCTACAAAATTTATGAAGGTAGTCCTGGCAGGTCAGCAGACTAATCTTGTATTAATTGAGACAAGGTGCTGTACAGCAGTTAGTTAAGGTTCTTATCTTAATTGTTGTGTAAATAATTGACTTGCAAATTAATATCATGATGCTGAAAACAATTTTACAATATAAACACCCTACAACAAAGGGAAACATGGTGAGGTCTAACACACGGATCGGTATCATATAATGTAAATAAAAATAATAAAAAAAGGGCATAATAATAAATAAAAGAAAAGCTGTTGGAGTTGAAGATATAAAGATAATCTAAATTCAGAGGTAGAGGAAGAAAGACGAAAAATTAAGTAAAACTGAAGAAGTAAATAAGAACAAAAAACAGGATCTAATAATAACTTAAATAAAAGCTGTTGGAGTTAAAGATCACAAGATAATCTAAATTTATAGGTAGTGTATGAAAGATGGAGAAGAATTAGGTTAAACTGAAAAAGAAGAATGAATAGTGGGATAAAAGACAACTTAGAGATCTATTTAGATATATAAAATACAGGATTTTATAATATAGGAAGATTCGTTAAATTCTTCTATGCAAATCTCATATTAATGCAATTCTAAACGCTTCATTCGATTCACCCATTTCGTATTAAGAACCATTCGAGTGCACTATAAAAACTGCAACGATCAAACGTTATGTTTATATAAGATATGCAAAAGAAACTCAACCATGATATGGATGATTATTGATGCATACAAAGTAAAGACTCTTCCTAAGAGAATACTGTAGCTATAAACTAGTTTCTTCTCCTTCTTTTTTAGAGACAAGTTGATGTGCAGTTGCTAATCAATGTAATTAGTATTCCATTTGAAAGAATGAAATGGTGCACTGAGAGCAATATTATCTTGGGTATGCAATACCTGTTCCGATAACACCCCGAGGCATCTATGGCATGACCAATCGAATCGGTATGGCAAATGTGTCAAGTGTGCGCATGAAATGGTTTAAAGCAATCAAACTCAGCTTAGGATATTATCCACTCATATGACAGACACGACTAACAGACAGATAGACAGACAGGCGAACATGCAGACAGATGGTCCATAATCAGGAACTGGATGCTAAGAACAAGCTTTGCTATTCGAATCCACAAAATAAGCAACAAGAAACGTTACCAATTTCCGGGCTAAAAACAACTTCAGGCCAGATTGGACTATGGCTAAAAGATTCAACAATTCTCCTCTCTCTCTCTCGCTCTCTGTCTGATCCAATTTGTGTTGTGCTCCATCTTCTTTCCCGTATTTTTCTTCTCTCTTTTTTTTTGTACTTGGTCTAATTAGAAAAACGCATAATAACTCCTTTGTGCAGCTCAGTATAATGCATCCGTTTTGGCCAGAGGGCGAATAGTCAGCACTGAAAATGAAATGGAGATATGGGGAGTAGAGAGAGAATGAGCAGCGGTAGAATGAAGGTAAGCAGGAGGGGCCAGGGGCAGACCAAGAACGATTCTCAATTTGCAGTTTTGCTTAAATTCGATGCTAATGAAGAAACTCCAAATGGAACATTTCCAGTTTTGAAGCTGGCAGTAGGCATATTACTCAACAAATTATCTATCATGACTTTATGTGAAAACGAAGACTACACTGCAAAAAAAAAAACCTAAAAGATTAAATGAAATATTTGAATACAATTTCCATAAACATATTGTTACCAACATAAGTCAAATTGTTGCCATACATTCCCAACCATTAGAGTTTTCTTTCAGTGTACGGCTGTCCCAGGTGTGACAAAGCGTTGCTAGGCTTTTAAAACTGGCAAAATGTAAACAAATATCCCATGGCTATGCTCAATTTTTCCTCTACTTAGCACACTAATTCACTCTCTCTCTCTCTCACTCTCCCTCTCTCTCTCTCCCTATCTTACTCTCTCTCTCTCGCACACACTCTCTCATTTACACTTCGTTCACCTATGTGCATCTCTATTGCTCTCACACACATAAGTTTGTTCACACTCTTCTGCAGCTATGTTTGTCCCGCTCTCACTTAGGCTAGCTGCTGTGGGAAACTTTTGCCACAGAATTGCCAAGTGTCATTAAAGTGTTAATTGCTATGCATTTGGGGCAGGAGAGTGTCGACACATGCGAGACTGAGTCACTTTTTTTTTTTTTAATGTGAACTTATTTGCAAATATACACACAAAAACACACACAAGCAACACTTTGCAGTGTCTAAAGGATGCGACGACGCCTTTGCCATTGGGATTCTGAGACAGAGAGAAAGAGAGAGAGAGAAAGGGAAAGAGACATTGCAAATGAGTCTGGAAGTGTGGAATTCTGGTAGCGCCGCTTTTTCGTCCCCCGAGTGAAGCGGAACCTTACAAAGCATAGTAGAGAAGTAGCGCAAACGGAAGTTTGCAATTAAAGTGTTAATTGTGTTAATTTCTTGTGAATTTCACGCACAGCAAACAATAACAACAACAACAACAACAACCACAACAACTCAAAGAAATATTGCATCAAGATGCAGCAGCACAAACAAAACAACTCTTTGAGTATAGACTGTCGCCTGTTATAGTGGGTGCTATAGAGGAAATACTTAAGTAAGCACTCAGCACCGGGTAAACCAATTTGATGCTTCCCGACAATGTTCTCTTAGCTTATAAAGTAGCTAAACTTCTCTCTCTCTTTCTCTTTCTCTTTCTACAAATTACTTGAACATTAAAGTAATGCACACGCTACAATTTGTACTCACTTTTCAATATTTGTCATTCGAGTGTTCACTTTGAGTGCAACTAAATGTTTAATTATATCAAAAATCGCTTGATTCGTTTAAAATAAATAAATCCTATCACTTGCTTTGCGCCATAAAGGCATTTGCTAAGGGCTACCATAATACTTTTGTCAGTATATATATTCCAATTGTCGCCAGGGTTGTACAACAATTTGTGCTACCAGACATCGCATGGAAAATATCGATAACATTGCAATGCGCCAAAAAACAAAGCTTCAGTTTTTAATTTTTATTAATAAATAATAATAATTTATGGCTTACATTACATCAAATAGTATAAACATTATATAATTAAAGTAAATTCAATTTTTCTCATATAGTATATAGTCTTAGCTAAAATTGAAATAGTTTATAGCAAAATATCGATAATCGCTAAAATAAATTAAAATAATTTATGTAATTAAACATTTAGCTTGAATAGTAGTTATATTAATTTAATTATTTATATTTTTATTTATTTTAATTTTTATTGTAATTTAATTACAAATATCGATTGCATAGTATTGCTGGCAAAATATCGATAAGTGAGGAGAAAAAAGGTGCTTGAGGTTTTACTTCTTAAAATGCCATAGAATAAAAAAAACAGTATGATAATACTATATAAAATAGTATAGTCGCTTAAAATGCAATTGAGAGCGTTGCAAAATTTTCGATAGACTGCAGTCTGTCGCCGTCGTAAAACTGGGGCAATAACACATAAACAAGAACAGAGAAAAAAAATACCAAAACAAAAAAAAAACTTCAGATATTTATAAGTATATTGGCCATAAAGTCAGTCGCATCGCGAGTCTGTTTATTCGACATTTATAGTTTTAATTACAATACTAATGAAAGAAAGAGAAAACGGAGAGAAACGTACAGAAAGCGCAGTAGAAGCATTCGATAATTTTTGCAGGCGAGCAGTTAAAAGCGTATTTCATGGCTGCCAATAAAAGTTTGTTTTCTTTTTTTTTTAAGCCAATGAAAATGACTAATTGGACAGCTGAAGAACATCAACAAACAAGCAGCCTAAAGCATTCCATAATACGTATGTACACTGCAACAAAAAACAAAGGGATTTTATAAATTTTTAGTTGATAATTTAACGATTAGTCGATTGTATAAAATCGATAAATTATTAATTTTACAAGATTTGAATTTACGATTTAAGCAGTTTGACTATATTTTGTAGAATTTCAATGTATATTTTGTTAATTTCCAAATTTATAGTAAATTCAACTGATTTTTTTCAGTTTAGAGTGTTAATGCATCAAGAACAATTCCATTATAAAATTCTTATACTTTATATAGGCGTCGGCATATACAATTATGTATATATTTACATATATATCTATATATGTTTATATGTATGTCTGTTCGCAATGTCGCACATTTGGATAACAAAGAAGCCTCCTGGTCTGAAAAAGTCAGGCCAATGCCAAAAAGTAGCTTTTATGCCAGCGGCAACCTCTCGATATGAACTGATTAAGCCGCCATTCAAGCGCGAGCTCAGCGACAGTTTTGTATTTTTTTTTTTTTTTGGCTCTGGGAAACGATAACTCCACTCTATCCCCGTCGATCTTACTCTTTCCACACTCTTTCTCTCTCTCCCACTCTTTTTGTAGTCCTCGCTCTGTTTCACTTTTGGCTTGACTGACTGCTGACAGTCGAGTGTGGCACATGGAAATCATAAAGAGCGCAACCAAGCAAGCACAAAGTAGTAGTAAAAAAGTCAAGTCCCAGATGCCGCTACAAGCAGCAACCCCTTCATCTGCTTTGCTGCTCCCATTACCACCCAACACCCGTCCCCTTCACAACCTTGGTGCAGACGTTTTGGTTTAGTGTTGGGTACTTTACGACACATCGTCACGCTTTTGTGACATTTTGTCCTTTTACCACTCAAGATACGCACATACACACACAAATATGTATATACATTTTGGCCACTTTCAGCACTACACACAATGGACTTAAAAATTCCTTTTCATCAGTGGCCTAAGCAGGCCGACGTTGTTCCATGCAAAAGCCAAAAAGACAAGAACACATCCCAATGCCTAGAAACGCTTGACTTACATGGGAAATACCCATCAAATTCTTATCGATTTATAATAGAAATTATCGATTACCATACTGCAAAAAAAAAACTAAAAAACCTTATAGTAAATCCATAAAATTAAATGTAGACTATGAATACTATTTATAACTTATATTAGTACAGCATTTTTAACCATTACAGGGTATTTAGCAGCACAGCAATGACTGGGGAGCAAACGTTTCCAGTGTTGTCTACATATGAGCAATCCTTTTATGGTTTTAATGCGATTGATGGTCCATCGGCGTCGTCTGTCGTGCCTCGTCCCCTTGTCCATTGAAGTCATCGTCTTCTTTTTCGGTCGTCGTCGTCGTCGTCATCGTCATCGTCATCGTCTGTCGGTGTTTGACAGTCGCGCGGATGGACACAGATTGATGGATGCACATTAAGCGGATGATGTAGGAGACAATGATAATTTCGTTATTGTATTCCGGTCATTTTTTGTATGCTTTGTTTTGTTGCCAAAACGTATAACAAGTGGATACGAATGCGAAATCTGTCTGTGAATCGGTAAATCGCTGAATCGGTGGATTTACTGTGTGCTTTAAATTGAAGCGCATAATTTCGAGCAAAAGGTAGCCGAAAGGTTGAGTTCCAGGAATTTTCTTGTATTTCGGCAAACCATTATGTAGTTAAGTGCAACGAGTTGAAGATCATTTTGAAGGGTCTGCAGTAACTATCAGGCAGGGTTCTCTGGCTTTATCAAAATATAATAATATAATACATTCACATACATATATAGAATACATAATAGTATAAATACACACATATATGTATACATTAGTGTACGTTTTTGTTTTTCGTTTGTTTTCATCTTCATCAAATTGGTTCTTTGTCTTCCTTTGCTGCTTCATTATAAAGATGATAATTTGATTTGTCATTCAATAGACCATGTGAATGGGTTATTTAAGAACTTGGTGAGAGTTTATAAGGACACAAATTCCCAGTCTTACAATAATATATTATTTACCAATGAAAATAAACAATCTAATCAGCAACATTTCGTTTAAACAATTTACCGCTGTTCGCTTTTTGCCAACCCTATCGCGAAATAGTTTGGCTATTCAGGGCTGGGCGCTTTCCAATCATCGCATACATGAATGAAATTAATCGATAATCAACCAACCTGACTAACTAAATATTTAATTATAATGAAAATTAAAATTTTGTAATATATAATAAATAATACACATTTTTTTAATATTTTCACATATATAATATTAATCAATCGACCCTCGCACAAATTATATCGTTTTTGGTTGACTTCAATGAAAGCGCATTCTTCGGTCGACATCAATTTAATTTGCAATCATTATATCGCGAATGTTTTGGCTACCACAAAAAGGATAACAATAATAATGATAACCATTAAATGCTTAGGGCCCCCAAAAGACTAAGCCATAAACAATTATGGCCCATATACATGTAGGATATGGATACTTATCAAAATATGTGCATACTGAATACCCTGAATAAAATGAACACCAATTAGGCGCTGATAAGTCTTTGATGATTGTTATTAAAAGTAAAATGATTTGTTGACTCATACGAAAAGAATCGAAAGATGAAAGATAAAGCAAAAACGATCTATGGATTCTACGTGGGAACCTCAAACAACAACCAAGTGAAACAATTGTGTCGTGCAATGGTCATTGGCCAGTTTCTTTCTTTTTTTTTTTTTCTTCGGCCTCGGTCACATATCAAAAGCGTGGCCAAAAGGCTTGAGAAAAGAATGCCAGGCATTTGTCTTCTTCACGCCACAATTACAGACGCAGTCGAATGAGCGAGAAAAAGGGGAGACAGCATAAGTAGAAGAAATGGAAGAAGTGCTCGCTAATTTAACAAAACTAAAGCAGAAATCAAAATCCAACAATTTCAGACTGGGAGACTCAGAAGTCGGAGTCGGAACAGCTAGTTCGAGTGTAACCAGGCAAATCGGAGGCAGCTATCTAGCTATAGCAGACAACAGCACACAATTATATATATTTGCACAATTTACAATTAACGTATCAAAATCTGTGCGCTAAACTAAATCTAATTACCAACAAAACCAGCAAACGACGAGCAACAGCAGAACAACACGATAAATTCTACATTTTAAGCATGACGACGCTGAAATGCTCTAATACAAGAAAATGACTACACAGCTCAAAATGGAAATATTGTTGTTAATTGGAATTTCATACTACAGCCGCAACTAATCGAATGAATTGTTAAAAAAAAATATTCTCTTTAAAAAAAATATTCTTAAGAGTTCAGAAGTAATCCATAACCATGGACTGTTTGTTTATTGGCGTACCAGCTTTTTTTTGTGCTGCAAATCAGCGTACTGCGCTGGGATGACAAACATCGATATCATGCTATGTATCGATAGCACTATCGCTAGTTATACAACCCTAGGCAATACATTTGGCGGCTTCAATGTAGGGAGTGAAATATATTTTATTGTATTTATTTGATTTAAACAAAGTGAAGACCATACTTTCTTTAAGCACACTCATCGAATATATGTACAGCACTCGAGTATAGAGTATTTGCTAAAAGAAAAGCTCTGACTCTGACGCCAGAGCCTACACCCAGAGGCGGCGGTCAGTGGCTGCCGCTCCGCTCTGTCACTTTCCGACCAAAAGAGACCTGGGCTAAATGCTTCAACTGCTGGCGATGGCTATGGCGATGGCGATGGTGAGGCTGGCGTTGCCATTTGTCAGGCAGCGGACCGCAAAATAGTTGCACAGCATTGCTGCTGGCAGAATTGTAGTTTTTTCTTTAATGTTTTTGCTTTTGTTTTGTTTCGTTACAGTTGTTGTTTTTATTGTTGTATCTGGAGCTGCAGCTTGACGCGATAATAAGAGCGATGAGGAGAGTTAAGGAACTGTTAGCTAGGTATAACAGCAGCAACAACAACAACCACAGGGAGCTAGCCATAGTGTGAGAACTACGGTGCAGCACCCTGATTCTCTGTCTCGCTCTGTCACTCTTTTTTTTCTACTGTTGAGCTTTTCGCGTGGAAAATAAATACCAATCTACATAAAAGTGGAAACCAAATAAGAAAAACAGTCCAACAATCTAACAGTCAGTGAAAAGAAACCGGCTGCTCCACTGCCTGCTATTGAAAGCCGTCTAAACATACAGAAGAAATATAAAAAATAGCGCAGAAATGTAAAAAAAGAGGCAGCGGTTGCTGTTGCTCTGAGCTGGACTCTGAGCTCTGAGCTCTCGCAGAAACTGGCGCTGGTTAGAGCTGTGGCTGTGGTTACAATTTGGAACAGAGACCAGGCCCACAGTCTAGTTTTTTTTTTTTCTTTCTTTTTTTTTTTTGATGAAATTGCTCAAAATAATAGGGTGAAAATGCTACGCCTGGGCCTTCCGCTCAGTTTTGTTGTGTGCACTATACTCATCTGGCTCTTTTCTTTTCCTTTTAACTCTTTCGCGCTTTTGGCTTGAATGTGTGAGTGTGTGAAAGACCAAAAGGCGTCGCCAGCAATTCAACAGCTAGAGCAGCTACCAAGCTAACAGCCCGGCCAACAGCTAACAGGCAACAGCCGACAGCTTCGAGAGCTCGCGTGTTTGGCTACGGCTAGAGAAAGAGTCAAAAGCATTTGGCACAAAACTCGGGGAGTTCAACTAGCGCAAGGCACGCATAAAAAGACCTCTACTCTGTTTGAAATCGGTTTGAGGTTTTTATGCAACAGAAACAACAAAAAATGCATCAAAAAAACCTCCGAAGAAAAACTCAGTCATAGAACAAGCTCTAATTACGCTGGCGACTAGCAAATACACTTGCAATTGTAGAGTATTCGATGAGTTAATATAAATGTTAATTATGTGGTATAAGATTTAAAATATGTTTGTATTAAATGATATAGGAATAATATGATATATGTATACATCGTATGATTTAATGATATGTGAATAGTATGACATACGAATTATATGATATATGATTCATATTATTCGATCTACAAAATAATTGTATGTATATGTATTCTTTGATATAGAAATGGTATAATATACAAATTGTATGACAGAATTTAAATAATAAATGAACAATGTGATATGTAAATTACAAATATGATGAGGAATATGATACATAAACTGCATTAAAAGTATATATATATATGATCTAAAAAGTGTATCATATATGTATTATATTATTAAATATAGAAAACATACAATGTAAATATCGCAAGATAGAGGATTTATATTAAATATAAGTTCTATCATATAGTAATTCTAAGACATACAAATTAAATGATATAGAAATAATTTGACACATAAACTACATGATATACATAATATATGATCTTTGAATTATATGACATCAGTAAAAAAATATATGATGTATAATGTGTCTTATACAAAAATAGTATGATATTTGAAAGGATTACATGAAATATAAATAAAATAGTATATGAATGAAAAGTATATCTAAAATTGTGTAGAATTCAATGAATATTTGATGATGTATTTTCTATATTCAACTTAAACTTTAGTTGCTTCAACTCATTCAACAAACTCTTCATTATATCTTCGCTATTCCAAGCTAAAATATATTTTCCCCTCTCTAAAAAAAAAAGAGAGAAACAAATTGTTGGTGTGGCTGCTGCGAAAGATTTGTGGTATGGTGGCTTTTTGAGTCGCGCTCTCTGTCTCTCTGTGTGTGCGTGTGAAATTGGATCTGGTGCTTTTGCTGCTGTTTTTCCGTTTGAAGTTTGGAATGAAAATTGCGCAAAAAATATTAAAAAAAAAAAAAAGGAAACACAGCTGAGATTTCAATGTGGTTACAATATGATTTGAATATAAAGAAATATGCGACTGCAAGGCGTGTGTATATTAAAACCAAGGAATTTTATCTATGCGAACTATCGCAACAAGTGCATAAAAAATCGAATAAATGAAGTACTGTGAACAGTCGTAAATATGTATAACATATTAAGTTTTTTATTATAATAGTATTTAAATAATAACTACTAGTATAATTTACGCAGCGTTGCCACTTAGTCAATTAATCGTCAGCTGCTGCAACTCACGCGTCAAGCATCGATCGATCGATATGCAATCATCGATACTTTTAATCACTCAGCTGTTGCATTTGATACTTTTATCATCTCTTTCTAGCGCGCAGGTTAAAAAATGCAAATTATTTTGAGCATTATACAAAATTTAATTTAAATTTAAATATATAAAGATTATTGCTGTTGAAATATGCACAAACTTTGCATTCCTTTACACTCCAAATGAACTAAACCTGGAGCCTAAGGTAAACCAAGCACAAAAGAACATTAATCTACTGAGAATTCCAGTTGCTCACCATCTACCGTCTGCCCTCACATCCCCCTCAAGCACAACCGACTGACCAGCTCTTACAAATCAATTACTTTAATCAATTTTTAACACGTTCACTTCCAGAACAGAAGAAGAAGAAAAAGACGTGGAAAAGACGGACGGCGCCTGCTTTGGCTTTGTTCAAAGCGGCGGCCTCTGTATTTTTTTCATTCTATTCTTCCATCATCCAATGTTTTTTTTATGCTTTTCATGTTTGTAGACGGCTAAATTTACTCTTCATTTTTTTTTTTGTTAAAATTTTAATTATAAAAATTAAATACGGGCAAGAGCGTTGAAGCACACTAAAATAAGAAGAATGATGAAAATGTGCGACTAACTAACCTGCCATAACAAACTTGAAATAATATTCAAGAATTTTTATTAAAATAATAGCAGCAATGCAGGTAGAATAGCGCTGAATATACGAATATACTCATACGTATGGCATACTCATACTCATGCACTCAGACACTGAGATGAATGAATGCGGCGGCACCCAGAACGAGGCACAGTTCGTCAGAGCACATCAAAGGCGGAACATATTTCTGTCTGTCCGACTGCCTGTCCGTCTGGCTGCGAACTGAACGCAACTCAACTAAACTGAATGGGACAGGTATGTGTATGAGTGTATATGAGTGTGTGCGTATATTTCTCTGTGTGTGTTTCACTCTGTGCTCTGTTCATGGATCTGGGGGCCCTATGATGGGGGCGACGACAGCCTGTCATCGTTTTCAAAGTTCTCTCTCTCTCTCTCTCTCTCAATCTCACTCTTTCTCGTTTTTTTTTCAGATTTTTGTTTTTTGTTCTTGCTGTTCGTGGCTGACTCGCCGTATTTCTAATTGAAATGTTCTGCACCATATTTCTGCGCATTACCACCTGCTGCTTGCAGTCACAGAGGAGCAAGCCGACAGTTTTTCAGTTTCCCAGTGCCCAGTGCCTGATGCCCAAGCTCCAGTTTATAGCAAAAACAACAACAACAACAGTAACAGCAACTACAACAACAACAAAAATAGCAACAGCTTTGCTAAATAGTTCACTGCCTGTCCACGTAAATTGCAAAACCAAAACCACAAAGAACAATGCGCTGCAACTGACCGACCAACGGTTGGACAGACAACTTAACGTACCATCATTATTATCATCGAACAACCTGCAAACTGCAAACTACAAAAAAACTGCTCAACCGACCGACCGACCGACCTCAGAGGCACCTTAACCATCATCATCGTCATTATCAACGCCAAGTTGAGCGGATGATAAAAAATGCTTGAGCGACTCAATGCGATTATTTCTACAATTTTTTTTTTTCTCAGTTTTAACACTGGCATTTTTCTATTCGTTTTTACGAAATATATACGAATAGATGTAGCTGTGGTATATATATTTTTGAAGTTTATCTAGTACAAAATGTTTTAGGAATTATGATGGGATGTATTAGATTTATTTGTGTCTAGAAATCATATGGAAATGTTACATTTATAATATTAATATTTCAAATTTAATGCAATAGGAATCCTGAAGATAATATCTTAAAATTATTGAGTACATAGGAATCATGAAGATGGTATAATTAAAGATAAAGCAAGTCAATTCCATACTTTCGAAATGTTGAAGCTCTTAAATGAAACTTGATTTTTGATGTGATATCTAAAATTACACGAATATTTAATTTAAAACTTATTTATAAAATTATATAATTATAATTATATTGCCCTTATTGTAAGCGTATCAGAACATTTTCCAAAGAGTATCTGTTGGTCGTCTATAGCCGCTAAACGTGCACCCTTGCCTTGTGTTTTAGTCGTTTGTTACTTCAGCTGCATTTTCTAGGAAATAATTTTCTTTTTTCGCTTTACAGTTTTCATCGTCGTCGTCGTCGTCTCGTCTAGTTTACATCTTCATAGCCGCATAGCTGCTCCACTAAACTGAGCGTCTTGCTGCTCGCTCACATTGACCTTCCCACTCTGTCACTCCCCCTTTCCCTCTCTCCTTCTATCGCTATCTCTCTCAGTCACCCTATGCCTTTCGCTCCACAAACGCTGTCAGGGCTCTGTCACACCTGTCACTATTGTGGCTGATCACAACAACCGCCAACAATGGAGCGCGGAGACGTAGACGTAGACAGGGACAGGGACAGAGACAGAGACAGGGGATAGGGATAGGTATAGGACGACCTCGCCCAGTCTCAGTGCTAGAGAGAACTCAACGGCGGACAAGGTGTGAACGTCAAATAATCACCTTTGCACACGACATGGTCACAAAAAAAAAAATAAAAAACGAAGAATCTCAGACTGAGAGTGGGAGAGGAACTGGAGCTGGAGTCAATTGCTGTGGTAGCGGCCAGGGAGAGGAGGGGGTAGGTCGCTGCTGCGTGCTCTGAGTTTGTCGCTTTGGTATTTGTTTTTCGTAAGAAAATTTGCGCGTTTCTCATTTTTTTCCAGCTTTCTTTCTCATCATATGTTCATTTCATTTTTTTGTGGGTCTAGCGAAATGTGTGAAATTTCTATGGAAAAAGACTCAACGTTGTCTGTGGTTGTGCCACGCCCACGGCCGCCCAACTGCCTGGAAGCTCAGCCTCTTTAGCTGCTGTTGCTACATTTGTTTGCATAATTATTTCATTGTGTGCAGTGGGTTGAGGCACACACGCACGCCCACAAAACTACAAGGGGCCCCCGCATGAATATTAAAACAAAGACGTTTTCCCCATTTTCAGCCGCTTGCAACTGTTTTGGCCAAGTGGCCCCCAAGCATCAAAAACTTGCAACAACTCTTCGCACCGCGCCTGTGCACCCTGTGCAAAGTCTAGACGCTAGACAATTTGCAGCCAGGGCTGCCAAAAAACTTTTCAACTACAGCCACACACACACACACACTCTTCCGGCTTTTCGTATCTTCATCTGGGCGAGACCTGTGCGCTCTACTTTAACTCTTCGCCTCTCCCTCTCTCTGTTTCTCTTTGGCTGTAGGCATTTCTTCAATTAGCGTTTTTATTATTTTTAATTAACAATTTTGCAACTTAATCCTGTTGCACAGTGTTCCCTGTTGAAATTTCTGCAGACATAATCGAATCAGTAAAAAAGGGATCCAGCTGCCGCTTAATGCTTGGCTAAAGTTTGTCTAAGGATAAACAAGGTAAAGGCAACAACAACAACATCTACAACACTCTAGGCTATATCAGACATGTGCATAATTATATTAGGCACAGTACACTTTTGCATAAAGCAGACACAAAAAGGGTTTGCCTCTAATACTTCAAGCCGGAGCTTGCCCTGAAATACAAATGCCTTCAAAAGCTGGAAGAAATGTTTCCAAAATAGCAACACGGACGGCAGACGGTAGACAGAAACACAGACATCGCTGCAGGGCAAGCCGAAGACACTTGAAGCTATCAGGCAAAGCGAGGTATACGTTGAATGCTGTCCAAGTTGAGTGTATGAAGTTTCGCAGACTGGAAAATGGACAATTATGCAACAGATCCTATTACGCAGCATGCCAAAGAAATGGATGCCCAAATTGAGTGCACAGGATGAAAAAACGTTTAAGGTATATTCTGAGAAACAAAATGTTAAAAAAAAAAATAGAAATACGTATTAGGCACCTTCTACAAGGTAGTACATACTATTACATTTTTCACCTTCCTTTTTTATCGATAGTATTGTGCACATGACATGCCGTACTCCAATCTAGTATATTCGGTGTTATATATTATTTTCTCGGCAGCATATCATTCATTTATCGATAGTTTTTATTTTTTATTATTCTATTATTTACTTCGCACAGTTTCTTGCAATAAATTAAGCACTGCAATCTTTGTACTTCAAATCTTAAGATAACCCAAAAAAGGACAACACAAGCTGAGATTGAGACTGAAACAGAAACAGACCGAAGTTATGAGTGTGACCGCTCGAACTAAATTAAGCCGAGTTGGCAGCTCCATCAAAGTTCAGTAGTAACAGTTTGGTACTTTAGCAAGTTGGCAATTCATTGAAGTGTTTTATTTAAATTACTTAAAAAATTTATTTTGTTAGTATATTTACATTATTATTTATTAATTTATTTAATTATTTACTAAGCATGAAAATTGAATTTAAATTGTCATTGACTATTTTCTAATATATTGGCAGTTTATATCGGTAACCCATAACGTAAGACAATCAGAATTTGTTTGTGTACTTAGCGATACATTGTCATGTCATTAGTATCGCTTATGGTTACACCTGGTTGCGGCAAGGGCCCCTCACACATGAGGCATACGGTCTTTACATGACGATAACATTTCGGACAGTAGGGATACTGACAATTGGGACAAGTGACCAAAGCCTTGGAATCACTTTTGGGATCATTACAAACCAGACAGCGCCGTTGGGCGCAAGTCCACCTCCGCAGGCAGCCAAAGCGATTCGGGTAGGAGTAGTGCAAGATGAGCCAAAGGTTTAAATAGCCATGAATATGCCTGTTGGACATATTGTCTTGGAGATTCTGTCGAATAATAATCGAAGGATTTAAGCGTTTGCGTTGTATAGTATTATATAGATACAATATGCGTTGCTTTTCGCGCTTGAAGTGGAAATAACTGCACACCAAACGACGTAGTCGCAGCAAAGTCGAACTCTTGAATATCAAGACAACAATAAGTAGATATAAAATCAATAGTTTGATATAGAAACTGGTCGGCAACTCATGGGCCATGGGCAAACATTCGGCATTGGTCAAGGAAGTCGAGATGCGTTCGTGTATATTGAAATATTTCATGGTGGTGCGCAGGAGGCGTGCCATTAGGCCAGTGCCAGTGATCTAGAACAAATGAATATACAAAAAATTAAATATTATTCAATTATGATTAGTAAACATTTTACTCACACGAAAGCGAACCTCATGCTCCCCCTCCTGATGATATGTAATGAGCGAACGATGGCTGATTACGAGCAATAGATTGACAACTGTGCGATCGAGCAATAGAAATATACAGGTGATTATAAATTCTAGCGATAGTTCCAATAGATTGTACATTCGAGCCTTCGTCTCTACTTTGGTATTAGTCCAATACGATTCCATGCCAATATAATGATATTTTTCGTAGCTGTATAGCGGCAACAATGCATTTTTTCCAGCCGCATCGCGACGTTCGTCCAAATGTTTGAAATAATCGGTTATATAGTAATTATCGTGATCGATATTCGTACAATATCGGTAATGATAACGCACAGCCGAATATAAAACAAATACCACAAACAGACACAGAAACTTTTGAATCATGCGCAAGAGAAGCCTCAAAATTCGATGTCGCTCGCCGAATTCACCAAGAAATTCTTGACTTGTTTCATCAGCGGTCTGCATTGGCTTCACCATGGATGCATTACGCACGGTATAGCTAACAGCGGAGCTATTGCCAAAAATTTGACGTTCCATCCGCAGCATCATTACATACGTTTGTCCAAAATCCGGGGGTATAACCTGTATAAAATATATAGAATTGTAATCGACTTTTATACTGTAAAGAATAACATATTTGTAGCTTACTTTGGTTGCATCACAAACTTTTTCGGGTCGGCCAAACATATTGATCTCGCAGATGTTATCAATGTGATAGGGCCAGCATATGGCATTTGATAGCCAGTCGGGAAAGTTGGCTGAACATTTGTTATACCCTTCCCGAAAAACCTGCACACAGGCTTGATGTCCGCTGTTCAACTGACGTCTGCAGCGATTACGCATATTGAGCAAGAATTTGGTCTGCATATCGAATTCGTAGGGCAATTCGCTAGTAACAGACGCATTGACCGCACGCCTACTCTTCGAATGATCCGTAAACTGATCATAGTCATCATAATCATCTTCACCACCAACGTCAATATCATCAGCAGCATCTGCGGCATCAACAGCATCATTTTGCATGTCCACATGTTCCACTCCGTATTTGAGATCGACTAGGATATCGTGCAGTTCATTGAAATTGTCCTGTATCTCATCGATGTCCGATCGCATGTGCAGCAGCGTATTCGTAAATGGCTTGGCCATCAGATTCAAACGCGTCTTGGTCAGGTTGTAGGTGAGTTTGTTGCTACAGGCAAACACACGCGCCACCTCACCACCGTTAGCCACCAGATTATTGATAGGACCCGCAATTACCAAAGCGAAGGCAAGAGCACGTAAATAGCTACGTCCCGTATTACCAAGCATGGTCACAAATATCAACAGTGTTACCGCACGCACACTGCGACTGAAAGCAAAGGACAGTCCATTGATCACCACAAACAGGACAATCACTGGGACTTGCGGTAGCAACAGTTCATAGAGCACACTCAGATTGAAATTGATGGCCACAAGCAGCCACAGTATATAGGCCAAGATTGCGCCCACAATGAAACCGCCCACAAGACGGAGCAGATATATGCTGATGGTCGTTTCCTTATCCTCGCCATACAGTGCACAGTAGAAGGCTCTGGCCACTTCGACCGCTGTGGTTTGGATATAGCTGGTCAGACAAATCAGCATTTCGTCATCAAAGACAGTTAACACACAGAGCAAGCCGAACTGAAAAAAGATTAGGAAAAACAAAGCATTAGTATGAATATAGGTATAGAAATACAATGTTTGAAATATTATTTATAATAATCTAACGTTCATAATATTGTCCCTTAAGAGACCCTTGAACAATTTCAATCAAATTCAAATTCACTTTGTAAATACTACAAATATCTTGATTACAGAAATTTTACTCTTTGCTGCAGCAATGCAAACTTAAATATTTTAAGCTCAAGGTTAAGTGAGGATTAAGAAAATGACCAAGGAGAGAATGAACGAAAGAGAACAGGAAAAGGGAGGAATATATCGCAGCACTTTAA
The DNA here is from genome assembly GCA_037040025.1 of Sphaerogastrella javana. Classification (NCBI taxonomy): domain Eukaryota; kingdom Metazoa; phylum Arthropoda; class Insecta; order Diptera; family Drosophilidae; genus Sphaerogastrella; species Sphaerogastrella javana. The sequence continues at coordinate 57,634 of JBANCZ010000049.1, read as the reverse complement.
GCTGCACGCTCAATTGAGGCAGCTGCATTTTAAGTTCACAAAACTGCCTCAATTTTAACCGTTTTATGGCGCACTTCTCAACTGCCACACGCAGCAGCAGCAGCAGAAACAACAACAACAGGAGTAGCAGGAGCAGCAGCACTGCACCGGCAATTCCCCAGTCTGTCCCCTGTTCGGAGCCACGCCCGGTTGTCATTTAAGAGCAGTCGACACCGCCGCACCAGCACCAGAACCAGCAGCAGCAGCAGCACCAGAAGAGAGACTGTAAATGACTGCAACTCAGACGAGGTGCTCGTTAAAAATGCCAGACCAGAGCATACCAGGAGTCCAGACGGACAACTCCACACATTCCCCAGACCGTAGCAGACACAACAACAACACCAAAAGCAACATCAGCAGCGACTGCTCTGAGCTCAGTAGAAGCTGTGAGCGTTAAATGTACGCAAGGTCCTTTTATCGAAACCATGGAACGAAACGAAATGTATCCGAAGCCGAACCATAATGTAATCCAATTATAATACTACACTATAATGAAAATTGGGCACAAGGTCTTAAAATTATACAAAACGTCTTAATGGATTCGAAGAATAAACTTCATTAACAAATATTGAAGCAAATATATTCTTTAGAACCCCTAGAAAAAAAATCTAATTGATCTAATGATATATGAGGGTTATTACAAAGATTTTACTATTCACCAAGTATTTTCATTAGACGCTTAAGAATATAGATCTAAATGATCTTATAATAAATGAATATGAATATTATTACAAATCAAAGGATTCTATTATTCGCGCCTACGTTCTATTCGAATAAATTCATCAGAATGATCAAGCATTACATTATTTCTCTCAGTGTAATCGTATTGAGCTGCAGACAGCATTTGCACCTGCCCAATGCGACGCTTTTGGGCGGCACCTTGCTGCGCAAGATTCTAAAATAAAAATTTATTACATGCGTGTGTCTCCTTACAACGCAATGAATAAATTTTCGTATGGCCACATGCTGCTCCTGTTGTTGTTGTTGTTGTTGCTGCTCCAAGCAGTTTGTTTGTTTTGCAAAGGTGAACGTTTAAAAATTTATGAACTGCTACGGCGTTGAGTTGAGAGCTGATGAAATGCAGTTCCTGCCGCCCCGCTCCATCCGAATGCTATGCACTTGAAAATAGCCAGCTCCAAATTGGCGCAGTTGCTCGTCGCGCTTGCCAATGTCATTCGCTGCATATTAAACAGAGTGTAGCCAGTTCTCAGTTCGGAGTTCTGAGTTCTCAGCAGAGTATTGGGAACTACCTTCCAATCCACCTACCTAAAGGCGGCACTTCATCAGAACGAGTCGTGCTAAAAAATTGATTGATCCTTGAAGTGCAAACTGATAGATGCTGCTGCTGCTGCTGCTGCTGCTGCTGCTGATGCTGCTGCTGATGCTACTACTGCTGCTGCACTCAATGGGTGTCTGCGCCTGGGAGGCAAGCTGCAACTTTGACGACATCATCGTTTCCTTCGAGTGTGTAGTGAGTTGGAGGTTTTTTGTCGTCTGCTCCTTGAACACACGCATTAAAACAATTTAAAATTCTCAAAGACCATCCGGAAGAGCCAGGAACAGTGATGCAATGATATGGTATATTAACTAGAAAAACAAATCAAATATATTAAAAGAATGTTAAAGAAATTATTAAAAAAAAAAGTTTATCTAAATGTAAATAAATATGGTAAAAATAATGTAGTTTTATAGATTCACAGATTGTCTAATTCTGGGTACTATATATAATATAAAATTTTATTTTATTTCATTTCATTTGGTATTACATAGCTACCACTGTACTGAGCTCGTGTGAGTTTTAAATATATTAAATTGTCAATGCGTTTTGGACTAGGCTTAAAGTTGCCGTCCATAAAATTTCTCTGGCTACAGACAAAAAAGGGAATTACTTGCAGACAGCACCCTGTATACCCTGTAGACAGACAGACAGACACTCAGTCAGTCAGTCAGTCAGTCTCGAAAAACCGAATGAATGATGAATTGCCTGTCACTTGCAATTTTTGTAGCAGACAAAACACACAGAGTTCGTCTTTGTCTGCCTTGTTTTCAAAAAAAAAAAAGATTGTTCATGTTCGCTTCTAAGCAAGTTTTTAGACCTGAAACCTGGATACAGGAAAGAGCAGCACAGGATCGGACCAAGAGTGCAGACCCGAGTAACTACAGTTGACATGTTGGCTGCCTTCATGGAATTTGCGTTGAAAAGGCAGCAACATCATTGTCAACTAGGGATTTTTCTGTGCACAAATATTTCTGTTTATTCCCGAACTTTCAAAATTTAATTGGATGACAAACACGCAAAATATTATGCACACATTTTTGGGCACGAAATTATTGTTTTTTGTCAACAAGAATTTTGAATTTATTAAATATGAAGGGACATCAAAATAATAATAAAAATGAAATAACAGATGAATTCGATATATTATAAAACTAAAGATATTTCCTTATGATTAATGATCATAAAAATAAATGAATCTGATGAAAATATAGTGATAATATAATATAATAATAGCACTGCTTAAAGGAAGCTCTTTTTAGTTCATTAAATAGCTAATAAATATAAATATTCGACGAAGATAACCTGTGTTAAAATCATACCATGTGTGATGAAATTTTTAGTTGATATAATAGCTATAAAAGTTATTCTTTTAAGTCATTAAAAGTCATAGAATATCTATATTATTATAAAGAATATAATATCTTATCTTAAATATGTAAAATCTCTGATAAAAATCATTCAAAGTTGAAAAAAGTTAAGCAAAATTTAGAAATGTTAAACTAAACTTTATTTGATGTTAAATGATCGCATAATTCATTTATTCTCTAAAACCATTCCTGGCACCTGTTCGGGATAAGGTATGTAAGGCATAAAAGTAACGCGCTTGCAGCCAATTAGCGCCACTAATAAAAACCAATAAATCAGCCCCAATTAACCAAGGTAACAGCAAAATAAACAACGAAATAAAACAGCGCAGTGCACACGGCGCATTTGTCAAAAAATTAACCCTTTGGCAAACGGAGCCAGGGGTAAAAAAAAACGCAGCCAATATGAAAATGACATTAGCCAAAGCGGCAGACTGTGGCTAGACTGTGAGCAGACAGCGAAAATGGCTAAAAGAGGGAGATAAACAGAGAGACAATGAGAGAGAGAGAGAGCAAGTGAGACAGAGCACAGGAAGGCCTGGCCAGGCCGAGCTTGAAGTTGGGCCTGTGCCTGTGCCTGTGCCTCTCCTCTCTTTCTATTTAGCTCTCTTTCTGTCTCTATGTGTATCTTTGTCTACACGCAAAACCACTTTTAACTCGTTTAGTTTATTTATGGCCATAATTTGTTAAGCAAAAGGTCGAAAACTAAAACTGGCGACCAAAAGGGCGCAGCACACGGTCGAGCGAGCGAACGGACAGACAGACAGACAGACAGCGAAATGAACATACAGACGCAAGGTGCGATGCATAATTAAGATAATAAAATATTAATTAAAATTAAGTTCATGCATATGCAAACACAGTCCACGTCAGCTCTGCTTAAACCAAAAACTCTGAACACAACACACAATCCAAGTACAAATATTTGCCCTTTTGCTTGCTTGACCCACACACCCCCACCATAATGATCATAATCATGATAATGATGATGATGTTGATGATGATGACGATGATGATGTTGCTTGTTTAGCTTTGCATAGAGGGGGTGTATTTGCAGGTGACAAGCCAAAGATACAATCATAATGCCAGTTAACGTTGATAGCCTCGTTATTGGCACTATGCGAGGGAATACGAGACTCGCCTTAATTAATTAATTAAAAATGCACAGTGCTAGTCGCTCTCTCGCTCTCTCTCTTTCTCTCTTTGTTTTTTGATGGTTTTATGCAAATTTTTAAATGCCTTCATATGAAACCAAAAAGAAGAAGAAGATGCAACACCTGCCCCACTAGACTAAAGAGCCGCCCCATGGCATCATGAGAGCCGGACAAATGAGCGTACCCAAAGGGTTTCTGCCATCTGTTTTTCGCTAAACGAAGGGCAGATAGGTGGGCGTGGCATGGGCAAAAACGTTTAAATATGTCAATCAAAGCTACAAAAGTTTCGATACTCTATAGGAAAGAGGGTTTAAGTATACTTTCATTAGATTTGTTTGGGTTTAAACTAGAAAGAGCTATAGAAATATTTAAACGCTCTTTGGTTCAAATATTAAAATTTTGTTAAAAAAGGTGAAAATTATGTGAGGTTTATAATTATTAATAATGCTGCATAAAGTGACATTTAAGTAGAATATATTCCCATATAATTGTTTTATAAATTATAATAATTTGACATTATTTGATATTATAGCCAAAAAGAGCATTCTGATTTTTGTGATGAAACTTTTGCATAGATATTTGAATTTTTTGTCGAATTTTTTTTGTGTGAATTCTACAAACTCAACAGCTAATGGATGTTTGCTGTTTGCCTTCGGCTTAGGGACGTATTATAAAAAAAAAGGTTAAACAATCAGCCACAAAGCGCGAAATGTGATACATTGTGGTTCTTTGGCTGTGTGAAGTTTTGTCATCTTATTCGACTGTGCATAATTTATGTGGACTTTTTGGTATTTATAGATAATATTGGGTTATAGCCAGGCAGGCGCTTAATCACTTTACCTGTCGCCTAAACATATATACAGACATGCCATGTGGGCATCTAATTGGTTATGTTTTGGGGCACATATGATATACTTCTGCCCCTTGGGCCAATTCAAAACGTCAATCGAAATTCAAGTGAAAGCGAAAATACAGACACTTCCCATATATATTTATGTAGATTTTTTTTGACACACGCACAACAATTGAGAGCGGGAGAGTGAACCCAAAAATGAAAAAAACAGTCGTAGGGTTCGCTCTTCATGATTGATGACGACCCGCGTCCAGTTCTGCGCTTTGCTTTGTGTTATTCAGCCGCATTAATTAACTAATTTAGTTTCGAATTTTATTTGTGTTCTCGTGCCCAAAAAAAAAAACCCCAAAAAAGAGAAATGCTGCTCCCCGCTCTTTTGCTTACAAAATTTATGCAGACATATTTTTTATAAAAAAAAATTTATTTTGCAGCAATTATTTACATGTACAGAACCCAGAGCTGAGAGCCAGAAGGGACCATGTCATGGCCTTATCGCCAGCTTTCACTCTTTTTTCAGCATTTTTTGTTTTTTTTTTTTTTTTTGTATCATTGTCATAATTCACGCTTGACGCACACTTTGGGTCGGTTTGAACCACTGTGGGTGGATGGAGGCCCTGCATTTTGATCGTCTTTGATGAATTCTGACAGTTGAAGCCACAAATTTGTGTGCGTTCTATAGCAGCGACATTTGTGGACACTACATTTATCTATTTTGGCATTAAACGATTTCAAAGCCAACAAAAAGACAAAAAGAAATATAGTAAAATCGCACATTTTGTGTATATCAATTTGCATTTGTAATGATGCTCGCAATCAGTTTCTGGCATTTGGAAATGGAATTGTTTGTAATTTTAGACAGTTGGGCGACATAAAAGAGAATATGTTTCGGGTATCGAAATCATAAATTAAACAATTGTGTCATTCAAAATTGACTAATTTTGATTAAGAGTCGTTTCGATGCATTGATGAATTATGACCAACAACTCAGCGTACTAAAATATTCCAAATGAAAAACTAGTCAAACATAAAGTTCATAAACTATCGAGCATTGAGAGAATTTTACTAGTATAAATGCTAATAATATTTAAAACAAATATCTGTAGTATAATGACATAATATTAAACTCGTTAAACAATCGTTAAACTAAGCTCTATAAAGATCATTAACCCATAAACCGGAAAAACTTATTTACTTGTCTGGCCACATCGTATGGCATCTCCGTTAGATTAACCGCAAAAAGCTAAAAACCTCAACCGGCTACCGTACATAACACCTTCTCCAAGTCCAGATCGCATCGTATATCATGTTGGGCCGCAGCTTTCCCATCAAAACCTAACAAAGTTAGGAGGCGCTGCTACTGGCAATGACAAACAACAATTTCGAACGTTAAACCCAATGAAGATTCGATTTTAGATTCGATTCGTGTGTCTGAGTGTATGTGTGTGTGAGCTGCTCGTATTTCAATAATAATAACTCTCAACTCTTGACTCACATTTCATAATTCATTTTCAATAGACTCTCACTTTTTTCACCTCTACTGCACAGCTTCAGGTTCAGCTGCTGCTACATCTTCTTCTTCTTTAACACATTAACATTGAAAAGCCATTAAGCGTCGATACGCCCGCTTCGAATATGTTCAAGTGGAATATACCTATAGGTGAACCATATGATCCATATGAGGCCATATGAGTCTATACCAGCTGCCCTCTCTGCCTGCTGCTTTTACTGTAGCCACAGGCATAAATATTGTTTACCACAAGCTGAAAGTTGTAATTTATTACAAATTAATATAAATCAAAGTGAAATAGCAAAAGCCAAAGAAAATTTATTAAAAATAAAAGGTTTTTTCATCGGAAGACTAACCATTGAATACTCTTTCAAAGATGTGTCAACTATTCATATTCATTTGTTTATTATAAATAAGTTTTGGATTTTTTTTTGCACATTTTTAAAGATCAGAAATTCCGACTTTCAACACATTATTTCTCCATATAGTTTAAGCCTATATTCTAATATTTTAAATATATTTTTGGGACAACCTTTTACATTCATTTTTGAAATTGAATGACAGAAGTGTATAATATAGTCACATAACATCTGCGTATCTTTTTCAAATATTCGGTAAGCCATTCGCATTAACTGCCACATCTAATGTCTCTATAAATATAGAGACACAACCTAACTATATCGATTCGTTCATACGTTAGAGATAGAAAAACATTTGCATTTTGAGTGCAACGGTATAGCATAAAAATGAAAATAAAAATGATAAACGTTAATTTTTTTATCCGCCACTCGAGAGGAAATTGTGGCTGGAAATGATTTGTCAAAGTTGAAAGCTGATATGCATAGCTCAAAGCAATTTATGCGTACACATACACACATCGATATACCTATATATACATATATACGTGGATTTATGCCGGAAGAGAAAACACAACAGAAATTAAATTATATCAATTTGAAAATTCGAATTTAATATGCTAAATTTCGAGCATGAATCTCTCTCTCAAAGCTTCACACTCAAGTGGCATTGAGCTAAACATTTTTATTTTTTAATTTAGAGTGCTTTTGAGGCACCAATGAATGCATGCAATAAATGATTTTACTTTTCCACCGACCAAAAAAATAAATCTTAAATAAAACCCCAAGCCTCACTCGAAAGATCCAACAAAAAATCACGACTATTTACTCTGTGTGCATTTCGATCAAACCGCAGTCGCACGAAATGTTTTATAACCACTTTTAGAATATACCACCGGCATATTTAAATGGCTAAAAGACTTTATGCATTTCTTCAGCTGTCATAAATGTGAGGAATTACAACAGAAAAGACTCATATCAAACACGTTCTGAGACGATCGAACTTAAGACTGTGTAATGCTCTTAAAAATGTGTGGCTAGTGCAATAAATGCCTCTTCTCCGATATTGTAGAAGATACATTAAGCACCAATGATAGAAGGCTTTGCTTATTGATAGAAACTGACTCCCACCAACTCATACATGATTAAACTCTAAGGAGAACCACAATCTTATTCATGGCTACATTCTAAGAAGAAATTTTCGTGGTGTAATAAATCTACAATCTTTTATTTCTAAGCCTTTGAAAGAGGAAACACGATCGATATATTTCAATTGAAATTTCTACAATTTCCAAAATTGTTGCAATCTTGCGACTAACCGTGTAATACATACTTAATGTTCGAAAACAAAACAATTTCCGAAAAACTCCAAAGTTTTACCATATTCTAATGCTCTTGGTTCTTGATTGCATCCATAGACTGCAAAGATTATCTACAACATGCCATAAATTTCAATAAGATAATGCGTATGTACGGATCGGCATTCCAGAGTCAATAACAAATTGAAATCCAATATCAGACAAGTTATTAAAAAACAGCAGGCAAGGAGTGTGGTTTATAGATGGAAGCTGTGTTCTGACCGGGAATCAATGGACTTGTTTACATTTTTATGTGCTAACCAAAAGTTTGAGCTGAACTCAGCGATGGCATTAAAAATCACAGCGAGAGAATACAATTTCAACACTTTAAAAGTTTGAAAAACCCAACAAATGAAAAAAAAAAACAAGAAAGAAAACCTCTAAAATATTTGATACTATAAATGCCATAAAACTGAGTAAAGTGTCGAGAGGGCGGAAAAGCGTTTGGAAATGGAGAAGACCTCCTAGTGGGAGGGGAGAGTTTCTGTTACTGAATTTACTCACAAAACTGTCAAATGTCGCTCGCTGTTCTATTCTGTGTTCAATATCGTTTATCAAATGTTTTATCGCTGATTTTCATAAACCATCGAAATTCAGTTCAAAATTCACTGAGAGCGACCGGAGGGCGGCTCGCGACGGGTGCCCATAAAGGCATAAATCATTGCCAGCGGTCACACTTTTGTGAACTGTGATTCGTCATGCTGTGCATTGGTGGATGCCTCTAAAACTTTCCCGTCCCGCCCCACCCTGCACTTGGATGCATTTAAACTTTTTGGTAAGCAAAAAATAAAGATCGGTTTTTGGCGAAACCGAGGGGCTTTAACAACAACCAAAGTATATGCGCACAACAACCGCAGACTAATTAAATTAATTGAGGTGATTTTTGTCGCAGATATGCGAACGCCCCCAAAAAAAGGTATACAACGACGTCCTCTGTCCATTTATAAAGTGTTGGAATTCAACTTTAAAAATTGCCTACCATTACGCTTCAACTCTTTCGTTTCTTTCTTTGTTAGGGCGTGCGATTTTATACAATCTGTAAATACTCGACGCTTGTAATCCATCTATATTAATGATGGCTCATTTTTTTTTGTAGCCGATCTCTGTTGCTTGCCCTCGCTTGATGCCGATTGATGCCGCTTGATTGAATGGTTATTCATATTTTTGCAGATATATACTACGGTCACTTGTCTGGATTTGTTGTCGTCTTTTTTTTTTGACCCATACAACAGAAACAACCTCTGTGTTGCTCATATGCTTTACACTTTTTTGGATGTACGCGTTGTCGCGGTTTGTTTTATGCCATAACTTATAAAATATTAAATGCATGCAATCAGAATTTGTGTGTTCATTAAGCCCCGTACGAGATTCGCATTTGTAAATATCTCAATTGCAGCTGCGCATTAAGCTCACCTGATGCGACCTGTACAATGGGTATTATAATTCCATTAGCGGTAGATGATGAAGTTGTTTCGTTCTCTTGAATCTGTAAATATATATAATTTAGTACATGTATTTAAAAGTGCATAGATTATAATAAAAATATACAAATTTCGTTGTTGTTGAAATGCCTTCCGATATTTGAAATATGCTTGCAGGGTAACTAACAGTTGAGTACTCATGACTTCGGCATATTTTTGATGAGTTAATACTGTTGGTGCAGGTGTTGTCGATAAATGTATTTACAACCAATTAGAGTCCATTCAGTTTCAATCTAAAAAAAAAACAAAAAAACAAAATATGAAATAAAATTTATAGCATTTGCGAAGAAATAATTTAAAATAAACTAAAATAAAATGTGGAATTAATGAAATCTATTTACAGATGTAATAAACGAAGAGCACATATTATGATCATACATATCGATTACTTCCTCTTTAATATACAATTTACTAATGCAAATCTTTATAAAAATGGGAATCCATAGAGTTCATGGTTTTACAGGTAAAGTTTTAGAGCTGTAATCCGTTGCCGTTAATAGCCAAACCCCATTAGAAATCAGTTATGTCGATAACAATTGCGATAGTTGCAGCTGTTGTTAAGTTCTCGATTATCGGGGCATTTGAAACGCTTGGCCAAGTGTCAACAGCATACGATTAATAAATAATGCCATTGAATATGGCTGGCAAATGGCAATTGGTTTGTGTGTGTGTGTGAGTTGCATGCCACAGTCAACAACATGCTGCAACATATTTTGCAGACGACACACACAGCACAACATGGCAGAACAGAGCACGGAGCACAGAGCACAGAGCTCGGAGTATAGAGTAAACGTAAATGCAGCAACAGCAGCAGAAAATGTGTTTAGTTTTTAGCACCGCAGGTGGTCAACAGACGACGGTCAAAAGGCGCACACCACACGGCAAATTCCATTCGATTTCAATACTTTTTTTATTGTTCACATTTGTTTTGTGTGTGTTTGTGTGTGTTCCGGTGTGCTGCAGGATAATGACAGCCGACAACAACGATAACTGGAGCAGCAAAACCCAACCATAGCCATGGCCATTGGGGGCGATTGTCAATTGTTGTTGTCAATTACGTGAACAAAACATGCACACACTCATTGCATGAATGAAGCCAACGTTAGCTCCTGCTCCTATTGCTATTCCTACTCCTGCTCCTACTGCTGCTGTTTCCAACGGCTGACCACAAAGAACGTACCAAAAATTTGTACCCCAAAATCATCATGTCAATTGCCAGGCGACAGGTCGGAACCAGCCAAACAAATCCAAAGCGGGGCCCGCACAACAAAGACAAGCCATTTATACACTGCACTCTGGTTCTGAACCAGTCAAGCATGTTGGAATAGAGATGTGGCACAAAACTGTAATATCAAAAGCACGTTTTAATACCATGTCAGTCTATAAAATAAATTATAAATAATATAAACTATTTTTTAATCATTTAAAGAATTATTTTGTAAAATTTGCTTCCATTTATGCAAATTTTATGTCCTTTATTCCTAATATGTAAATATGGATTATTCAAAATGATAGTTTATCGATATATTTCAAAATCTTATTATTCAATTTCCAACACCCAATTAGCTTTAAAAAGTCTGTTATTTTATTAACCATAGAAAACTTAGTTCCGAAATTGCTCTCTTTCTCTCACTTCCTATTCTTTCTCTAAATTTCTTTCTTTCTCTCTATGACAAAAATAATCACGAGTGACGTCCATCTCTATTATGAAATAGAGCAGAGCGTTCAAACCGTTTTATTGGGTTAGATACGGCTTGGATACGGCTTGGGATATGCAGTACAACATGGTATGGTATGGATTGTCTACTTGTAAACATTTTTATTTTATTTTTTTTTTTTTTGGGGCAGATTAACGATGGTGTGCAAAAGCATTTGTCAATGTGTCACAACAATAAACTGTCCAACTCCATGCTTGCAGCGATAATTTTAAACTCAAATTTAAAACGTTGAAGTAAATGGAGCAAATTTTCTGAGCGTTGCTCTCCCTGTCTTATTTGATTTTAGTATTTTGCAATTGTAGATTAGCCGCTAGAGCTGTTGCAACATCAGCATAAATTGAACTCGTTGTGACCTTTTTAATTAAAAACGAGCAAAATGCAGTTGAAACACAAACTAAGTAAGACTCAAACTGTGTACAGAGGAGTCCATTCGTTCGTTCACTCGGAGAGTTTTAGTTGTGTTGGGAATTCGTGCCGCGTTCGCATGCTAAAAATTTGCAACAAAATTACATGACCCCTGCCGCACAGTGTTGCCGCGACAAGGATTTCGAATCGAATTTGGCCGCTACACAAACGGAAGAGAATTGTTATCTAATGTCTGGAGGCGAAGGGTCAAACAGCTAGAAACAGCGCAGAGCAGAGCCGCAGTCACGCAGTCGTCGTCAGTCCTCTGACCGTCCGTTGGCCGTTGTCCGTTGTCCGTTGTCCGTCGTCGTCTGGGGATTGAAACACGAGCAGAGGAAAAAGTGTTAATAAATTTAAGCCAGGCCAAGACAAGACAGCCATAGAATCTACTATACACTAAAGCAAGGGGCCAGGCAGAGCTCTTGCCCAAAATTAAGTTACGTAGTTGTAGCGGCGACTCGAGTCGTTCTCGATTTGCAAATAAATTTGTTTAATTCCCCACTCGACGTGAACGCCACAGCGAGAAATATTTTATAACGCCGACACTACTTGCTCGAGATAGCGATAGCAGGAACAACACAGAGAAAGACAGAGAACGAGGGTAGAGGAAAGACCAAACGACCCACAGCGGGGTGTGAAAGTTCGTGGCATACTCTGTGTATAAGAGGAAAGGTGGATGGGACGGACAAGAGCCTAGAAAAACGTGCCTGGGATTTACACACAGTCGGACTTGCAACTCAACCTGACTAATTAGACGCGTCATTGTTGCTCGATTGGATTTGCATTTAGATTTGGACTTCACAGCAGCAAAGAGTCTTTCTTACGGATTTCGTATTGTTAATGAGTCGAGCGGGGAGCTGAGAGAGTTTCGTCTCTCTCTCTCTCTGTGTGTGTGTGTGTGTATGGAAACCTTGCCTAAATGGTAGCTAATTGGCATTTGAGTTTAGCCCTCCCGAAACTCAAGGAGTTTTGCACACTAAATGCACTTTTAAGGTTTATTTTTGCAGCGATCGATTTACAGCTCTTCGCTTACATCGTAGGATTTGGCTTTGGTAAAAAGCAAATTAACTGGACTTGGCTAAGCCAGGGTTTCCCACTGAGACAACTTGACATTTAAGAGTGGCAGATAACTTTCTACAAATAATTTGTAAAGTCAATTATAACAACTGCAACTAAAACAACTAACAAGGCTTTCTCTATCCGTACTTTATACTGAATTGAAAACTCATCAACAAAGTTTGAGCATTGGACATGATATATACACATTGTTTGCAGCACAGTGTAAAGGGTAATTCCTTTTTACTGTTATTGTATGGAGTACAGCCATTTACGGATTTAACATATCATTCATATAATATCAATTAGTTGCATATGTGGCCAAGTCAAGGCAGTGACATGGCCATTGGCAGTTCAAAGAGCTGCAAATTATTGGCCCAATACAGAAGAATGGACAGATATCCGGAGCAAAAATGCCAACGATGTTGTTGTTCAATCTTTTTCGGCCATGTCAATAGCCGAAACGGATGAAAAGAGTGCTCTCACTCGATATACACAGGCAGCACCAGCTGACGATGATGATGACCATGATAATGATGCTGATAATGATGCTGCAGAGCATGACGTGGGTATTGACGGCGACAACAACATCGACAACAACAACAACATTAACTACGACAACGACAACGACAACGACGACATCAATGTCAGCAGAGAGCAACGTGCTCCTTTTACTTTCCTCTTTCTTTTTTATCACTCGTCCTCTTCCTCATTCGTTTCATCTGCTCTCCTTGGCACCACAAAAAGCTCATTTTATGCCAATTTTTGTGTCCCCTCTGGAAGTAAACTGAATGAAATTTAACGAGCTGGCCGTGCACACACACATACGCTCACACATTTGCCAATAAACAAAAGGGGAGCAAACACACACACACACACACACACACACATGTGCCAAACCATGAAAAGGAATCGCCTCCAACGAATCCCTTTGAGCTTGAGCTCTTTGAAACGTGAAGACAATGCCAAAGCCAATAGAGAGTATTATAGTCCGATATCTGTTCGATATAATTTCTGCAATATAAAGTAGGAAAATTAAAAAATTTATTCTATATAGAAGATATAGTCAAAGTTGACTATAAAATTGTAAACAATTATCAATAAAACCAATACATTTCAATATGCATAGACAGACAATTTTTTGTTCAAGCATAAAACATAACAAATCGCGCTTAATTATGTATGCCACTAGCGTAAAAGTCTTCACTTCAATTCCCCCCCTCCTCTTAAGACTATACACTATGGCTGAGTTGTTAGTTTTTCGGCTTAACCTTTTGCGAATTTTAAATTGGCTTGCCTCGACTGGGATCTGGGAGCTGGAAGCTAGGGGCTGGGTTAAGTTCAAATATGCACAAACATTTGTTCAAAGGCTAAAGATTTATCTCGCCTTGTTATACGTTAGACACCCTGTGGTTCCTTTTTGGGGTACACCACGTTTGCTTCCGTTTTTTCGTGTGCCGGCACTCTCTGGGATTGTGTTCGGATTTGGGTTTGGGATACCGATTTGCCGCCAAGCTAAAAAAAACTGTAGCTGAAACTGAAGCTCGAACTGAAGTTGTAGCTGTTGGGGTTCGTTTTTTTTTTCGTTTTTCGTTTTTCTGGCTACCGGGACTGTAAAACTCTTTGGGTATTCATATGAGCGTTGCGATACAAATCTGTGAATTTCAAGTGCAAAACTTGAATATGCAATTGAATTTTTTTCACATTGTTTTTCGTTTTTCCCCTCCTGTTTTGTTTCGTGGTCTCCTCACTGTAGTCTCTCTTGGAAAATTGTTTGTTAGTGCGCTTGCAGTGGATTTTCCACATCTCTTAAGGAAGCGTTGAATGCCTTTTATAGCAGTTGCAAGAAAACAAATTGATAGTTTATATGGTATCTAAACGAAACTGTTGGAAAATAATATACTTCGTCAAGGAATCAACGTTGTAGTCAGTGCCAATCTTTGTCTTTGGAGAGCTTCAATTTGAGTCAATTTTGATAATACTTAAACAAAAATGAATCTTATGGCATTTGAATACCTTGCGGGCTTTTTGCCATTTGCATTTATTACTGTTGACTACATTAATCAAAGTTCTCTGAGATTGGGAGGCAAATCATAATTCCGCTTGGCAATTGTTTACATTTTGGCATAACTCGCACAAAATTTCCATTTAGATTGAACAACTCCATGACCTTACTAATTTTTGGATTTATTTTTTTTTTGTATTCATTGAATATGCTGTAGGGCATTTACCTAGACCACATAATGTCTTGTACGCTTAGCACTCATACCAAATGCCAACAGAAATCGTATCGTTTGTGTGTGACACAGAGACTCTGGCTGCAAGTTTGATTGGCGAAAAAGACACAGACAAAAAAAACCAAAAATAAGAAACGATTTTTAGAGCATTGGCATAGCTGAGAATACAGCTGGAACAGAGTTTGATGCTTGTGGTGCAGGAGTCACACAACAGGCCGACTACACAGTGGGGCAATTTGCATATTCACGCTGTGGATAAAAATCAAAACAGTGGGTGCACACAGTGAAACAGGAGGCATGCTTGCCACACCACATGCCACCACACATAGCCATACTCATAGCCATACCCATAGCCATAGCCACAACCACAGTCATAGCCAAACGGCAGCGAGATGCAATGACAACGACAACGACAACGACAACGATAATGCCAACAAGAGGACAAACGGCAGTCCAAGGCAATCGATGAATGGATAGTAAGCAGCAGCAGCAGCAGCAGCAGCACCAGCATCAGCAGCTTCACAAGAGGATTGGGCTGTAGTGGAGGGAATGCAAAATTTTGCCTGCTGGGCAAACCATGAAACCGAAACCCGCAACTCCAACGAACGAACATCAGATCGAGCTGTAGCTCATGCTAAAAGCGCGGCCAAAGTGTAGCCAGGCAAACAAATTCAAAAATGTTTGCTGAATTTCAATTGCTGACAAATTGTAAAAGCGGCAGGAAAAGCGGGTTGAGGTAACTGGGCGCCGCAGGCAGGACCCAGCACAAAAACCCCGAGGAGGAGGAGGAGGAGAAGGACAGGTTACCCAAATAACGCTGGCGACATCGATGAATACCGACGACAAGACGACAGGCGACAGGCGACAAAACGCCAAAGATGCAGATGTAGCTGTAGGCAATGATGAGGAGGCTCCAAATCAGAATGAGTATGAGAATGCGAATGCGAATGCGAATGAGGTTGAATTTTGTGGAGAAGAAGGTTGAGGTTGCTGGATGTTGATAATATTATTAGTACCGGTGAATGCCAAATTGTCCTTAAGGATATAAATGGAATTTGAAATTATTTTATCAACATTTTTGATTGCTTCCAGCTGAACAATTGCCACAGCACTGAAACTCAATGGAACAGGAATAAAGCAGAGCACAGAGAGAGAGAGCGATCCTGATGCTGATGGAGTCATTGACAGTCAGTGGCCAGACAACGTACATATTTTAATAATATGCACAAAAGTTATGAATTCCTCCTTCCACAAAACAACAACAACAACAATGATAACGATAACGATAACGATAATAATGATGTTGATAATCATGCTGTGCTGTGCTTTGCTGTTGGGGGAGTGAACCCAATACGTTGAACTGGGCTTTGCCTCTGAATTGTGCAGAATGATAAATTTGGCCAGAGTTGGCAATGAGTTTGGAGTTTGAGTGTTGTTGCTGGTGCTGCTGCTGCTGCTGTTGCTGCTGTCCCTATGCTAATTATTATTGCATGGCAGCACAGACAGAACGAGACAGCACAGGACATTGTATAGTGTAGTATAGAGATAGATAGCACAGGATTGCATGGACTCAGTGCCTGGGCTTGGTTTCGCTTCAACGCATCACTGGCGGCCAGGATTTCAATCTTAAGCTGATAAGGAAATTGCTTAGAATTCTTAATGGGCAAATGGCAAATGGAGCAGAAATTCTGACCATGGCGGTTAGGGCCATGGCACACAAAGGTGTTAAGCTGCTGATGGATATTTTGCTGGGATTGCCTTTCAAAAAAGGCTCAATGACGCAGTGGTTGGAGCTGTCTGGAGGGTCAGGTATTTTATTGAAAATATAGTCGATAAGTTGACAATTTGTCGGTGAGTAAAAGTTGGCACGTGTAAGCCAGCCGCCTCTCTCTGCCTGCATATTTCAATTGATTAGCCATTGATTTCGACCTGCCTCCTATTAGGAGGCACTCGAGGAGCAACAGAAAACGAGGAGTTCTCTGTATGTGTGAGTTGAATAATGATGTTCAAGTGTTGTGCTAATGGATTATTGCGCATTTCAAGTAAATTATAATAAAAGATAAAAAAAGCTGAATTAATAGGTTTTCAGTAATGAATACGACCTCTGGAATATTACATAAACTTGCCTTGATTGATGTAAGTTGAGCTCTATTACATATTATATTTATTGCAAAATATTAGGTAAAGTATAGGTTGAGCTCTATTAATTATTACATTCATTTCAACATATTAAATAAAATATTGTTTGAAATTCCAAAGACAAATAAATTAACAAATATCCCTATATATTTAAACTATTGACAAACTTTCAATAATACGCCAAAATATTTATTTTGATGTAAGAGTTTCCTTTGAACAATTTTGTTTAATAAATTAAATCAATTGTTTATACACAATCTCAATTTGTTCTTCTAGTTATTTGATTTTAATTTGTAAAAGAATACATGGTCAATATGAAGAACTTGGAAAGTTTATAAAACTATGCACAATTTCTGCATTTCAACATTTTTTGTGGACAATTTTTGCACTTGAGCAAATAAAAACCTTTGCAATGGTTTATAGATATTTGATAAATTTGCTTAAATAGACAGACAGAGAGACAGATAGACAGACAAATAGATATGCATAAACGTATGTACACATTGCCTACTGATAGACAAACAGTGAGACTCAGCAAATTTGCCTAGGCTTAATGCAATACAAACAAAACTCTAATTTAAATGGCTGTATTTCTCCCTCTCTCTCTCCCTCTCCCACTCCCTATATGTGTGCTTTTCTCTCATCAGTGTTATGACAGTTGAAATTTTGACAGGGCACAATCCTCGTCTATATGCTGCCTATGTATATTTTAGAAATTCATTGGCAAAAGACAAATACACATATGCAAATAGGCAGCGCACTCAAAACTAATGTACTATATGCCATAGCAATTAGCTCTATCTCGCTTTGCATTGCTCCAATATAGCTCATGCTCTGGCTCACAATGCCTGCGGTTGATTGTAAATCAGCCCATACCATACCCATGGTATATATGGTATATACATAACCCTTACACACACACACACACACACACACACACACACATAAATGTATGCACATTGATCCAAGCACAACATAAATATTCAATTTAAATTATTACCAAATTGGCTTTCGCAAATTTCCATCATGCACTTATTTCATTTTGCCCCAAAGAGCTAGAGTAAGAGAGAAAGGGAGAGTGGAACTGGGAGAGGAAGAGAGAAGAGAGAGTGAGAGTGGGAGAGCATGAGAATGTGAGTAAGGCAACTCAAAGCCGTCGACGTATGCAATTTCCACTTCACATAAGTCGAGTGGAGCGATGGCTTGATTGTATGCGGCTCATCAATAAGCAATTTAATTTGTCAATCGTCTTACTCGCTCTCGCTCTCACTCTTCATCTCCATCACCGTCCCATACTCTCATTCTTCCTCTCTCTCTCTTAATATATACAATCTACAATCTAGTGCAATCTACAATCAACAAAATCCATCAAGCAATAACTAACATTGTCGTTCAGTTGCATTAAAATTGTGCATTGCATTTCGAAGAACGAAAGTCCAGGCACAACATATACTACATGGATATATAGTATACGATATGTAGGAACACGAATACGTGCATGTAATTAAAATAAACATAGTTACGCACACATATACAAACACATACATCACATACATATTGTCATAAAATGCGCTTATGCATGGCGTGCGACATGGATAGTAGAGCTGGGACATTATAGATGGCACTATCGATAGTATTGATGGTTTGTAGATTATCATAATATCGATGGTTTACTTCGATAGTGCCATAGACACAGTGATGCGAAGTAGTTTTTAATAAATAAGGATACCGAATGCAAAAGGGGGAAAAATGACCTTAAGTTGACTTTTAATTTCGATAGTTCTATCGATAGTATCGATAGTTTTAACTATTATACTCATCAGTTTAGAGTGGCGCCACTATCGATAGTATTCCAGCTCTAGTGGGTGGGGATGACACGATTAATCACATGATGATGATGACAATAATCGATTATTTACATAAAAATTTCAATATAATCGAATCGAAAAAAGTGTAATGTATTTAATCGAAAGGTTAAAATTAATCATATGATTTAATAATCGATTAATAGATGTTTTTTGCCATCCCTAGACATGGAGATGGTGCATTAATACTAGCCCATACGTCATGTTGTACAAGTGAACTTTGTATTCCCACATTTCCCCCCCTCAAAATGTTAATAGTAATCGTAGCAAGTAGACAGCATATAATGCATTTATATTAAGTTGCAATTGTTATTCGACTAAACTAATTAGAGCATTCATCGTCTATACATGAAAACAATCAATAGAGACAACATTATGAAACATTTAATGAGCATGTTCGAATGAATTAACATAAAACTGTTATGTTAAAAGCATAACCAGAGGCTATGTTATTGATATGTATATTTATAATACTATATTCGAAATGGAAGTGAATGTTATCAATTCTAAATTAATCGCAAATTTCAATTGTTCAGATTGAAATTCAGTTTTAGACTTGATTAGTTTGAACAGTTATTGTTACCTCAAGTTTTGATCGAAAAAGTGTTTTGTAAATTTGCAGACAGAAGTCGACATACAATGGTAATTCACACTCACACTCGCACACTCGCACACACACACACGCGTAGATACACACTCTTGGCGCTTGTCACGTACCAAAGAGAAAACTGTTTTGCCTATAAGCACCTGTAAATTTTACCAGCTAACAAGAACAACAACAACATCAACAATGGATTGGCCAAGTTGGCAGATGTACAGATATAACCATATAGAGTGTAAGTGCAAAAGAGTAAGTGACAGAGAGGGGGGAGCGACATAGAGAGAGACAGAGAGGTAGCTCAGGCTGCTGTCTATGCTTCAATGCACTTGCTGAGCATTTGATTTGTCACCCAAGGCGTGCAAATGATAATCGAAAAATCACTCAACTGTGTGTGTCTGTCTGCTCTGTCCTCTGGGTTCCGTGTGTATACGTATGTGTGCGTGTGTGTGTGTGCGGGTGTGTGCAAAGCTGATTTGTCTGCCCGCTTGACTGGCCGGCTCTGATGTCCTGGTGCTAGCTGTTGCCTGGTTTGGCTCTGCTCTTCCGTCTCTGCGTGCCTGCATTTCCGCATCCGGTTTTGCATTTGACACCAGAGAGTCTGGAACAGTAACTACTGCCACACACACCCACACACGTACATATACACACATACACATACACATACATAAAGGCACGCACAACGCTTTTTGAGGCAAAAACTTAACTGCTCGACACTTGTTTTGTGGTGTGTATGCCATTGTCTGTCTGTCTGTCTGTCTGTCTGTCTGTCTGCCTGTGTGTTGCATGGCCAGTGCGTAGGTGTTTTGTGTTGTTACTGCCGTGAGAGACTTGTTATTGACCCACTACTTGCCTCCAGTTGTCCTGAACTGAGAGTGTTCAACCAGGCAAAAAGCTGTTGAGGCACAAGCTGACACGGGTGACAGTCTGGACAGCAGTGTGTGTAGCCACAAGGCACAAACCATTAAAGAAGATGCAGAAGAAGATGAGCACAGTGGTATGGTTGATATGTTGAACGATGAGGCAACATTTAGTTTCCCATTTCAATCAAGGCCTTTGTGCTCTTTACCAATAGATTACGTTGCATCTACGATTAGTTGGTGGTAAAATGCATTGAACCTGTTAAGCAATAATTGAAGCACTAGATCAACAATTAAATGCAGCAATTAACAATTGAAAAGCAATTAAATATAGAGAGATTGGTTCAATTCTAATTTATAAACAGTTACACTTACTAAATAAATTCCTTTCCCTAATATACTCGAATTAATTTAAAGCATTCAGTCACTTGAATTCCCCCAATCCTTTGGAGCCACCCAATTGATAGCTACAGTTGAACTACTCATATTTCTGTCATTGTTGCCTGGGGTATTGGTCTTTTGGGTGTTTGTACCACGCCCAAGTAATCAAAAATTATGGCATAGAGCAAAATTTATGTGCCATTAACTCAAAGTGCGAGTGTCATGAGCTTCCCTTTTTCGCAAAAACAGCCTCAAACTACGTTCAACTTTAGTGGCATTTTGATAGAGAAATGTCCTCCTCGTTCTACACACATAAAGCAAGTTCATTACTTCAATATTTTGACCACACAGGATGCGTTTTGGTCCGGTCCATTGTTTCTAGGGGCGGTCGAATGTTGAAGAAGAGGACTGAAAAACATTGTCGGTTTTGTGATTAGGAGGCACAGCCTCGTTTAAATTAAAATAGCTGTAGTCAGAGTGCAGGTTCCAAGCTACAGATAGAAACGCATCGACGGAAGGGCCGACCTTTATTGGATTTTCAATTGTCACCAAGGCAGGTCGAAAAACCCTAGAGCCCCAGAGATCCCCGAACCCCAAAAAACACAACGCGGCAAATATTTTTGGCTCTGCCAAAACTGAAAAGCAAATTCGTACACTAAGAGAAAATCAATGTCAAATAGAAGATAAGCAAAATTAAATTTTATAAATATTAAAATATATGTTAAATATTCTAAACTACAATTCATACAAATAAATAGACTATTTTTGTAGGATATGTAGTTTTAATATGATTTTCTGCCAGTGTAATGGGTCAAATTGCGCCTTGTCCATGGTAGAAAATGGTGGCACATGGTGGGTGCCCCCAAAAACCACAAGTGAATGACATAGGACTGAATACTGAATGCTGGCCATTCATTCATACAGTTGGAATGAGGGTATCCAAGCTCATTTGATATGGGGGGCGATGCTGTTACGGGTTGTTGTTGTCATTGCTGTTGGTATTCCGCCTCGGTCTCGGTTTCTGCTAATGACGATTGCCGTAAATGTGAGTTGTTACACTGCCGTTGCAGCTGTTAAGGATCTCTGTATGTTTGTGTGTGTGTGAGAGAGAGTTAACCCAAAAAAACCCCTTCATTGATATGTCGTACCCCAAGGTTTGGCTGCTACACAGATGAAAATTTCATTTGTGTTTTGCATATATTTCACGTGAAATTATTTTGCTTTTCTGCTTTTCTGGTTTTCTGCTATTCCCAGCATTTGTCCAGCTGGACATTCATTTGAATTAGGTAATGCCCAAATTAAAAGCAAATTATTGTGTTTAGCATCCAGCCTTAATAATACTTAGCTTGTTGTCTCTCTCACTTTCTCTCTCTCTCTGTCTCTCTCTTTTCTGTTAATTACAACAAAGTTTTATTGTTGATTTTTCGGTTGTTTTACTGTAACTGTATTTGCCAAGGTAAACCCATATGCATATCTATGCCAAAAACTTGTTAATTAAAGAGCAACCCAAAACCAAGAAACTTAAGGCTTGTTCATTTAACTCTATTTTGTGGTAACAGACCGTCTAAATTCTCTACCAGTTTATTGTTGTTACTAATGGCATACGGTAAGTGACACTGTTTAGTTTCGGAATTAGTTAGTTGAAGTTTCAACAGATTGTTGAAATTTCCTAAAATGCTAAGGGTAAGCCTGAGCTGTCTTTGTATAAAAAAGAAATACCTCAATTAAATTTAAATCATTTGAAAGATTTAATCTTTGATTGTTAATGAAATATGCATGAATAAACTTGCTATCGATATTTAGATTTATAAAAAATTATTTAAGCCCTTTTTTTATAATACAAAAAGTAAGTATTTCACTTATTTCCAACTTGCCCAAAATAATCCTTGTAACTACAATATCTTAATCTAAAACCTTTAAGGCAAATATTATTAATAATTGATGATTTCTACTGCGCTCATTAATTAATCAATAACCACTTACAATTTAAGTATATGCTTAACTAAATATGCGTTGCATTTTAACGTCCACCGAGCGCTATAAATCCTGCACCCTGACTAACCCCATATGAGCGTTGGGGTCAATGAACTCTCGCCTAGTAGCATGTATCTAAAAGGATAAACAATTATGTGTCGACTGGCGCATTACCCCCTACATATACACAGTGGGTTACTTAAATACACCCACACACACACACACACACAGACACACTCACATGCCGGAGTCAGCAGGAAAAACTCATTAAAACTGCATGAATATAATAAGTATTCGTTTGATTTATAAGCACTCATTTATTGCACAGTGCAAGCGACATGGAAAACTGAAAGCCAAAGTCGCGACCCTTCCGGAATGAAGGCAAAAGTTTTTGGCATATGGTCGCCAGCTTTTCTTCTCAGATGTGGGGTAGGGTGGAGTACAGCTTCCTGACTAACCGCAGCGTAGTGGCAATTTTCTTATATTATTATCCAACCATTCATGGCAGAGATCAGCACTGAAATCAATTCCATTAGGATTATGAATGCAAACAGACAGTGAGCCGGCATAGACATGAACTATAAACGCGCTGTGTGCAAACATTTAAGAGTCTGTACGGAAGTGGAGGATTCGCTCCGTAACAGTAAAAGGGGGGTAAAGTGCATGGACAGCCACCCCGGGTTTGCAGCGAATTGAATGGACAATGCGTCAAGCTAAGACAATAATAAACATAATGGGCCAAGAAAAATTGCGTAAAAGCGTCAAATTTTCGTCGGACAGACGTCTGGCAAATTGAGCCTGGAGACAGGACCCATCTTCTATTTGCTTAGGCCTATAAATCCAGAAAAAAGGCCCAACTGCTGGCACATGTCGTTCCGTCATATTTTACGGACCTCAGCTTCATTAGTGTGCACATTGATAATTATGCATCGAAGCAGAGCAACAGCTCAAGAGCAGCAGCAGCAGCAGGAGGCGGAGAAGGAGCTGGAATAGCTGACTGCAGCTGAGCCTCACTCAATCTCTAAGGGTGAGCTTGCTATGAGTTTGGGGGAGAGTGTTGTACTAGCTGAAGGTTAGGGTGCGGGTGTCAGTAACAGAAAATCCCGTACGCGTGTCGGCATTTGGCATTGTGCAAGCATTTCCGGGAATAGAATAACGCCGCCACCATCAGCACCACCACCACCATCATCAAATCTCTTGGAAAAAAGAAAGTCAAGTAGAGTGAGCAGCACCAGCATCAACAAAACTTTGAGTCGCTGCATTTAAGAGCCTTAAGACAGCCACTGAGCTGAGTGTGGCACTACGGAAATGGAGCCAAGTTGTGGGCACTGCTGCTATTCACTCCCTGACTAATGGCCACTGGGACGCACAGCAGCTGCGGATTTACAAGCCAATGCATATGGGTGCTCAAATTTACATAAAAGGTTGCCTCAGTCTCAACAAATAAAAAGAATGCTCACTGCATGCAGAGCCAAAGAACAACAACTAGTCATTTCTCAAAACTCGCACTCAGTTACACTCATACTCGAAACGGTGTGTTCTAAGTCAACTTAAGATGATATCAACGCGTAAATTCGCGAGAGTGTGCCATATTTTATATGTCCCTAACGGCAATGACAAATATTTTTTTCGGTTAATGGACAAAGTTGAAAAGTATCGCAGTCTTTTATAGAAATATATAGGTATTAAAAATATTAGGTGATAATTCTATAAAAGCTCATCTAGAATATATATATATTTATGATCTATTGAATTAAATTCTTATATATTTAGTGAATGCAGAAAGGTCTACCTATCCTCCTACTCACTTTTAAAATTTTCAGGTAAAAATTCGATTAAAACCATAGTAAGGATCTATATTCATCAATAATACATATTTATAGTCGATCTATTGCATCCATTTGAAATGTTTCTTTGACCAAAAGTTTGAATAGAAACAACAACTAAAAATTGTATAAGGACTATACTAGGTTATAATCAAGGAATAGAACAGAATAAACAAATGTTCCGGTATTGGTAATGATCCTCGAAAGATTGAAATATCGGTTTTGGTTTTGAAAAACGAAACAGTTTTAATGGTTACGGTTTTGGTTTCATTCCTTGAATGAAGAGTAGAAATCTTTATATACAATCTGTTGCATCTTTTTTATACTTTTCTTAATATTCCATGTTTTGATTTTATTTGTATACCATTCCTGAAATTCTTCCAACTGCAGAACTGTAATTAAACTCGCTTAATATTGCTGCAATATACTAAAATGCCAACAAGCTATTTGTCAATATGCCATGAATATTATTTAGGCGCTCTCAAGCAGGAGCAACAGGAGCAGCAGGAGCAGAGATTGTGAAGCGCCAAGTCATGGCTTTGATATATGAAGCGTGCGTTGCTTTCGTTTCAAATAAACATGATGCCAAGTTTGAATGACATACAGCTGCAAGAAATGTGGAAAGGCAGCAGAAAATGTCTGTCTGTCTGTCTGTATGTCTGTGTGTCTGCCTGGCAAAAATGCCAAAAAAGCTTGAACTGTGCTAACATTTCGGCATAATTTACATAAGCCCATCAAGTTTAAGTCGCATTAGATGAAAGCCAAGTGCTTGATATGCTTCCACCCGCCCGCTTACCCTAAAACCCGATCCAATTCAAAGCCAAGGAACAGGACCTTGTGTATGTTTAGTTGCCCGTGGCAAATGCAATTGTAGTAGCGGCAATGAGGCCAATAAACAAATACACTTGCCCCACAACAACAACAAAAACAACAACAACGACAATAATAACAATAACATGACTGAGAGAAGGAAGTCGCCACCCGCTTTGTAACACGAGCTTTATGGCCACCGGCGGCTATACTTTAACCCCACCTGGTGTCGTTGTCGTTGTCGCACTTCTGCTGCTCCTTGTTGTTATTTTTTGTTGTTGTTTTTTATTTTGTTTGCCCCACACCACCGCCACAGTTGAATGCCACGTGTCAGTGAACGATGCCACCGTCGCTTGTTATTTTAAAATTTAAACACCCATGAAATAAAATATATATATATATATATACCCCGGCTCCAAGCTTCAGACCCGCCTGCCTCATGGAACGTAAAGCCGAACGGCGTCAGAGTTGAAGTATTGAATCCAATAGAAAAATGTTATTTTAATGCAGACGCTCGCCCTGATGGCTGAAGGGGGAAATCAGCAGTAAGCAGAGTCAAAATTGGATCAAGGTCTGGTGGTACACTCCTCCCTCTCTTACTCACTATATGAAGCTGCAAACTGATACCGAAGTTGGAGCAGCAGCAGCAGGAGCATGAAGCACAGACACACGCGCCGGCAATTGCCATTGCCGTCCAAAAAGGTGCAGGTAGTTTTCATTTTGCATGCAACGAGACGCAAGGCAATGCGACCCCAGCACAGACGTCGAGGGGTTTAAGGGAAGGTGATGGTGAGCAAGTGGGTAAGGGTAATGGGATGGAGAGAGAAAGAGAGGAAGGCCAAAGAGTTATCGCTTGTATCGCATAAATTGAAATTGGTGCCACCCCGGTGACTACTGTGCCCTGTAAGCTGATGCTACTCGCAGAGCTCTGCATACACTGCAAGAAATTAGAGTCAATGTCAAAAGTATTTCAATGAAAAGATTACAGCGAAATATTGATTATTTCGAAATTCTCGTAATAATATAATGTGTTTTTAATTTTTAATTTTTGAAAAATTTAATTTAATATCAGGTATTTTATTTTTTCAGTGTTGCCTACACTGACAACAATGAGTAGAACTGGCGTCATATGTGGAATTGTATTTACAGTTCACTTAACAAATGCGCATATCGCACGGCCACAGTCAATGCCAATGGCAGGGATTTCGATGGGGATCTATGCCAGTTTAGTAGGGCTAGATGACGTTCTAGATATAGTGCGAGGTTGTATACTATATACAATACTAGGGGCACCATCTAGTCGTGACTGATAGCGGGCAAATAGAGTAGGTGCTATATATAGCATAACACCGTTATTTGGGTGTTTATCCATCAGCCGTTAGAGATAAATAAGAGCGGTTCCCCTTATAGGAGCGAGTGTTCAAAGAGTGAGTGTTCAAAGAGTGAGTGTTCGAAGAGTGAGTGTTCGAGGTGTGAGTGTGCGAGGTGTGTGTGTGTGTGTGTGTGTGTGACACGGTGTTGGAGTGTGAAGTATGCTTCGAGTGACTGCTGCAGATGGTATGGTAGTGTTGTTTAGACAACATAGTGGTGTGCCAAGAGTTCAAGGACTCAATGAACCCTTTGCATATAAATAGAATGGTTCATCCGGGAGAAATGTGGAATAGGAATAACTATATTTGGGTTTGGGGCAATTTAAATATTTCACAAACTAAAGGGTGATGTAATATATCTATTTAGTTGAATATAGGGGACAACAGAATAGCTGAATAAGCAGTCCGTAATTGCCATTAAAATGATATAAAGTCACGAATGAAATGATTTAGTGAGTTGAACGGGAAATGAAACTAAAACAACAAGTTCATATATATTCCACAAGAGAAAAAATTTAGGAGTTTAAAAAAATGATATAGTAGTCAAATTAAATGAAGTAAAAATAATACGAAATAAATCTGTTTTTACAGAATTTTAACTAATAGTTAAAGTATTTTTAAAAATGATTATGTTTTCAATCTATCGACCATTTTCTTCTTTCTAACTTTAATTGTTCATGCTTTGGCCTAAGTAGTTACTTCCATTGTGACCAGCATGGACTTGTCGCGTCTTAATGTTACCCTGTAACTAATTACAGCGTTGACATTGACTCTACTTCTTCGCTTCACTCCGTCGCCCCGTCGCTCCCTCGCCATATCCTTCGCGCCTTTGGGCTAGCTGATCAATTAGCTTTGATATTGTCGTGACATATTAATCGCCTCGGTGAGACAAGAAAATTCGCGCTAAAGTAGCAAAAATTAGTAGCGAGACGCAACTGTCAACCAGCCAACTAGCTAGTAGTAAACATCCATCCGTTTCTGCCCACCTTCCACCGCTTCCACCAATCTTCTATCATCCCTTCCCCCTGCATCCTGTTGGTCTCAGCTGGCCTAGTCTTCGATTTCCTGGCTTACTCACGGCATTAACACATGTTGACAAAGTAAACAGGATTTTGATGCTGTGGCGTACAAGCAATTTGCTAATCCAAACCATCTCCTCTCATTCCGCTTTGTCCTGCTTATCACAACCCCCCCACTACAACCCTTGGGCGAAAAAAAAAGTAACAAATTGGCAGATTAGTTGTTGACATTTTGGAAAATTAATGAAACTGTGCTGCGCCTCAAGGGCGATTGCTGTGCATGTGGCCACGCCCACGTTCGCCCTAGATTCTGTCAATATTCGCCCATATAGCAAACTATCTCCAGTTTTATTTACCGCATAATTTTGGTTCTATTTTTCTTCTCCTCTTTTTTTGGCATATTTTTACACACAGCGTGTTTTTTGTTAGTTACAATTTTACATTCAACTGCGCACATAATTTAATTAAAAACTTTATATTTGCCCGAGAAAATATCAAAAGGATTTTCAACACACACACACATATGTGAAAACTAGCCAAGCACATGGCATGTAAAAAAAAACCGCTAAAATGGCCTGCATTTTATTTGTGCTGCGCCTTTTATAAAATATTTTCATTATGTTTAACACTCTCACAAAGGCACAGCGCAAAAGTTAAATAGAATTTCCAGAATTTAGTAGGTTTATTATGAGCTCAAACATAATGTGCAAATGCTAAAAAAAAAAACCGGCAAGAAATGTGTGCGACTCGACTCTATACACACAAAGAAAAAAGGCTTCATGTGAGGGAAACTTGATTTAAGCCAACTGCCGCGGAAAAACAAGGACTTGGGGTAAAAATAAAAGTAAATATACAAAAGCGTTAAAATTGATGAAAGACTGCAATCAACGGACCATGCCATGCATTTTCCCCCTTTTTTGTTGTGGTTTTTCTAAGCTCTGTTGAGCTTAAGTTGGTTATTAGACCAAACCACCTCAGAAAGTGTTGAATACTCAGAGGGGATTTAGTTCTTGATTTGTGGGAATTAAAAAACATAATGCATAAACAATAACAAAATAGCTAAGAGCGTAAAACTGAGATTCAAAAAAGCTTAGTCAACATAAACAAGTAGAATTTTAAAATGAAGTTCGTGTTTGTTGTTCTCTATGAGGCTCGTATGATGAGAATTCATCTCTTAAGAGAGGTTTATATTAATGTTGAACTATTCAAAATTTCTTAAAAATTGAAGCCACATAAAGTTTTCTCTGATGTAGTCAAAGAAAGGCAAAAGCTAAAAATGAGCAACAACTATATAATATTATGATAAATTTTTGTTTAGAATTCTTTTCACTTTCGAGTGAAAAACCTAACAAAAAAATTCTATATACTCCAACTTCTATACACAGTTTATGTTTACAAAAATATGTTTTGTTTAAGTATATTGAACGATTTAATACACATATCTATATCGACAAACTGTAGCACATCAGTTAGGATGTCGTTTATTTTATGTATTTTTTTGCTAGTGAAAGCAAACGAACTCCGTAATATATGGCTCAAAACTGAAATATTTCATAGAGACCGTGAGCGTTTTAGCTGTCAAAACAGTTCCATATATACCACATGTACTATATACTATCTCTATTATAAGCGCCCACATCTACACGTACGCGAAAAAGAAAGCCACATCCATGTCTCCGCCGGATCTGAGGCTGTCCGAAATATTTTCGCTCGCTTGTTATTCAAAATGAAAACGTTTACGCTTTCGTTTTCATAGACGTAGTCCTCGTAGTAGTAGAAATAGGAGTAAGAGAAGTTATAGTAGTCGTAGTCGTTTTGTATACGAAAATCGTAAATCTGTTGGAGGAACGTTGCTCAAGGACTTGTATTTCTTTGGTTTTTGTGTTACTGCCGCTTTGGACGTGCGTTTATGCAATGGAGCAAGGGGGAAAATGAATGAAAAGCGATGGAAAGCGAGAAGCGAGTGAAAAACAAAACAACATGTCAAAAAATAAATGTACAAAAGACATTTCTGGTATATATTTTTCAAATGAAATATTAGTTTACTTTTAGCGACGGCCAGCAGCAACAGCAACAACAACAAAAAGGCAGCGTCAAGCCGTTGACAAGCAGCAGCAGCAGCAGCACCCGAAGAAGAGAGCACATGAAATGGGGGATATAGAGTCTTATTTGTCATTTCTTTAACGATTTCTGCAAAGCAAAGCACAAACAAAACCGACAGAGAGACAGCCGGACAGACAGACAGCAGGAAGGATAAAGACAAAATAACATGGCGCAGGCACGTCGAAAATATTCTAACAACTACACCAAAGTCAAAGACGACAAAGAGAGCAGCCTGTTCCTTACAGTTCTCTCTCTCTCTCTCTCTCTCTCTGTGTCTCTCTCTCTATTTGGTTTGGTTCGTAATGTTTCTACCCACTTGGAAGATGATGCCACTTTTGCTCAAGTGCCGCAATAAACAAATTTTCTCAAAACGACTTTTTTGGTGGCAACATCAGGATATCCTTTGTGGGGCTACGTGTGCGACAGGTACAAACACACAGAGCAACAACACCCCGAGACTGTCAGGACATTTGAATTATGAGTCGCGTGCTAAATTTTACAACTCAATATGAATGCCATGGTATGGAGTGGAACCCAAAGCAATGGCTAGCAGACCGAGGCTTAGGATATAAAGCGAGGCAATGCAAAAGGAAAAGAAAAAAATTAAGTAATTTTCTTCATAGCGATTGTTATCAGAGGCAAGAAGCGAAAGGGTTGCCGCCACCCTCAATCGACATATGTCACACGCGCCGAGGCGTGTCAAGCGTTTAGATCAATGCGCGTTGATAGCGTTCGACCGCGTTTTTAATGCCACAAATGCCGGCACGTCCACGCCCACACACACACACTCACAGACACCAAAACCATGTTAAAAAGGCTCCTCTATATACTGAATACACACCCTGCTCCCTGCTCCTAAATGGACCATACCACACCACTGTTGACATCAATAAATATTCGCGCACGGTCGCGCCGACCATCGGTACCAGAGATATATGTATATATGTATATACCCCTCCCGTGCAATACCAACCGAACAGGGCTTCTATCGTCATCATAACGCTGAAAAGCCATAAACGGCGTAATAAAATTCTGCAATGCCATATGTTCCCCAGCGGGCATTATTTTATTGAAGTGGACGGACCGGACCCATGGACTCCCTTCTCCTGAAGCAGCGACAACAACTCGTGGACACAATTTGTAGGCACTGTTGTATATACTATATATAACCCTGCCTGCGGGAAAACACCATAAACTAAAGACTTTTAGAATAAATTTAACATATTGTGGCGTTTATCATATCATTTTTGCTTCAGACATAAAATTTAATTTTTTAAATTGGTAAATAAAAGCAGAAGCCAAGAGGAAAAGGAAGATATAGAATATAATGAGCAGCAAGAGTTACTAAACGAATACAAATTTTCGTAAATGTTTACATAGATAATATTGACTCATCAAATCTCTATTATTTAATGGGAAAAGAAACTTTCTAAATATAAAAAAATATTTCTAACAAATAATATATATATTCCTGACTTTCGAAATAAAAAATATATATCCATAATATATAGAATACTCTTCAGTTTCCCTAGTTCATAAAATTTAAATTTTAGCTACAAGCATATAGAAGGTTTTTTTTTGAATTTTCCATTGGCATTATAAACGTAAGTCCCTTAATGTAGTGTATAACAAATTGGACTCGATATGTATTATCACTTTGTATGCTATGTTTGGCAACAACATCGATGCGGTTAAGCTGCCATGGTTTTAGATGCTGCTGCTGCGCTTTGCTTTCACTCTAAAATTAGCTTTTAATTTAATTAGCTTTTTATTTGGTTTTGAATGCATTTGGCCGGGATATAACATGCTCCAATCCCCACCGGCTGTGTGGCTATGCTACGGCCTTGTTTGTTCGTATTAATAGGCTATGCAAATAGCCAAGCAGAGAAAAGCGGAAGAACTAAAAAAAAAAAATAAAATAAAAAATTGAATAAACTGAAGCATAGCTAAAAACAAAACAGGTCACATGGAGCAGCCAGTGGGGCCAGTGAATGCTATTGAGTGGCTTGTCTACAGACGGACAGAGAGAGAGAGAGAAAGAGAGAAAGAGGGAGAAATTGACCACACCCGGAATCTGCAGTTCCCATTTCGTATTTCCCAGTTTCCCACTTTCTATTCCCCAAGCTTCCACCTGTGCCAATTGTGCACTTTCAAGTTGCCGTTTTCAAAACTGGGGCTAATTTGGCGTAAGCCCTTTGTGGCCTTTATAAAACCAACTGCAGTGCGGGGCCTTAGATGGGGATTTTTTTTTTATTTTCGGTCTCACAAAACCATAAGCTTTCATAATGGGCCAGTAATCAAACAAATGGGTCTCTAGAATCACTTGAGCTGAGTGTGAGAATCTGTTTGGATTTGAGAACAGGTCAAGGCAAGTGCATTCTGAATGTTCTTTAAAATGAAGAAGCGAATTCAGTTAGTAAACATTATAATAAATATTACTTTCAATTTGATTTTAATTTGTTATTTAAATTTGTTTAAATTTTTAAAATAAAATTTTAATTTAATTTAAAACTTAATTTATTTAATATTTATTTGCGTATACCATTTCTCTTATTATATTGCTCGACTATTTAATAATATTTAATTTGCTATACGTTTTGGCTTGACTGTTCTGTCTACTTCAAACTACATATATAAGACCTCGCCTCGCCTCTAATTCAATAAACATGCTATAGACCAAACGCTATTTTCCCACACGTAACAAAAACAACAACAACGATAACGATAACAACAACGATAACAACAACAACGATAACAACAATGAATGCCTACAAATTAAACAAGTGAATTGTTTGAATGCCAGTTTATCCTTGAACTGACCAAACACACAAATTAAATTCACATCATATTCACACACACACATACACATACACACACACACACTCATACACACACACACACACACACCAAATACAGACACACACGTACACGCAAATGGGCGTCTCGTATCCCTATGCCATAGTGGCCAGCTTCATGGAGATTCAGGCTCTGTCAGTTGGTCAATCACACGCATATATTCACATTTGTTGCTACTATTGTTGTCGATGTTGTTGTTGTCGATGTTGTTGTTGTCGATGATGTTGTTGTTGGGGTTATGCTCCCGCAATCAAATTGGAATCGTTAGCGCAACAAATTGAATCGAATCAAAGCCCCCGACGTGCTCGCATTTAAATAATAGCTCAAAGATTATCAATTAAGCCGTTGTACAAATTGATAGTGCAGGCTCAATTTTGGCCAGATTCCGCTATCACCGCACTCACACTCACATTCACTTCCCCTCTCTCTCTCTCTCTCTCTCTCTTTGTCATCTCTCTTGCCCGTGTTCCACTGGCATTATTGCATTAAAATTATTTAATTATCGACTGGTCAGGCGTTGCCTTTGTGCCGGTGTTGGCTACAAACCTGGACAAACGCATAATTGCAATGCCA
The DNA here is from genome assembly GCA_037040025.1 of Sphaerogastrella javana. Taxonomy (NCBI): domain Eukaryota; kingdom Metazoa; phylum Arthropoda; class Insecta; order Diptera; family Drosophilidae; genus Sphaerogastrella; species Sphaerogastrella javana. The sequence goes on along the minus strand of JBANCZ010000049.1, from coordinate 24,453 downwards.
GAGGGGAGCCATCATACAAAGCGAAAACGCAGACTAAAAGATACAAAAAGAGAGACAGCGAAAGAGAGGTAGATATATATATTATATATGAGATGTGTGTGTGTTTATACAAAATCCACATTCGCTTATGCAGTGTATACTGCATATATAGTATAATATGCAGATTGCATTTATGAGGTTTCATTTTTATTGCACCATCGGACTAATAAGATTTCACTGAACCACCGCCTCCACCACAACCCCGCCTCGCCCTGTCACGCCTCTACTGGGACAGAGGCCACAGTTTTCATCATAATCGCCCCTGATTTACATGAAAGCAAAATGAACTTTGCTGGATAGGCTGCATTACATTAAGCAGCATTACTTTTTATTACATCATAAAAGTTAATTACAAGCAAAAAAAATATGCACGGCATAAAAAATTTCCCCTTTTTTGTTTTTTTTTTTTTGGGAAAATTTAAACAAGAATTTTAAATTTGTTTAAAGAGAGAATATAGATTACTATAATATATTGCTGATATTCTAAAGATTAGAACTTATTTTGGAGCATATTTCATATAAATTTATGTTGTCTGAATTAAATTTAAAAAATGTTTTTAAAATGCAAATTGGATTTAGTAAAATTTAATTTATAATTCATATTTTTTTTTAATACAAATTTGCAATTTAATATGTTGAAAATTAAGTTTATTATTGTATTGTATTGTAATAAATAAAGAAATATAATAATATTTTTTCGGAGAGTAGATAATTGGTATCTATTGAATATTTTATAGTGTATTCAGATCTGTAAAATATAGTGCTTAAATCTATATTGATCAAATTTTAATCAATTTATCAATTAATGCACAAATAAACCCTTTAAATCTTATACAAAATGTTCTGTTTATATGATTTAAACGCATTTACAAACAACAAATTTCAAATTTTCTCTCTTTTTTTTGTGATGTTAAAACTCCGTCAAGTTTGCCTTAAGCTTCTGCTGTCAGAATGACAAAATGCAGCCAAGGCATTAAGCTTCAGTTTGACAATTTTAATTTGCCTGCAAATATTTGCATAAGACATTTTGTGCTGAAGAGCAGAAGAGACAGGAACGGACCCTAAGCAACAAAAAAGGACCAACTGAGTAGCAGTACGAAACGACACAGCACCTGGTGATTCGATATAGTTGATGAGATGGTGGGGGAGTTAAGTGGTAACGGGGGGTACATGGGGGCGACAAGCTGCCAAACACTCGCGTGGCAATAAATCAAAACTCAGCTAATTACGCAACAAAGAGGCGACTCTTCGCAAGCTGAATGCTAATTAAAATGCCAGAAATGGACAAGGACTAAGGCGGCTAAAGGAACCAGGAGCTGTATAACAGGAACAGGACAATGACCAGGATTTGCAACCCCTCGCAGTCGCTCGTGACTGAGTGTGGCACATCCCTATGCAAAGTCAGCAACATCAACAGCAACAGCAACAGCAGGAGCGGGAGTAGGAGCGGGAGCAGGAGCAGTGGCAGTCAAAGAAAGAAGCTGTTGGCCAACAACACAACTTGGCCATTAACAATAATACTAATGCAGAGTGTTGGGGCTAAAATCAGTGCGCAATGAAACGCAGCCAAATCGCAAATTTATGTGGCACGAATAGCCCGTGAGCTCCTATACTCCTGGACTCCTTCTGTTGTCCTTTTGTGTATGGTCGGTCTATGGGCAAGCACCTATAGCCAGCTAGACGTAATTAATTCGATTATATTTCATTGATTTGTACGGCACCAGGGCTCATAGAAAATAAAATTTAATTGAAATGCCGTTAGAAGCTGCAAACGTAAATCAACTTGGGCTATGCTGCTGATGCTGCTACTGCTTCTGCTCCTGTTGTTGTTGTCCACTTTCCTGTCTCTGCTTCGGTCGTCTTGGGGAATCTCCTTTTTTTTTTGGAGGCGACAACAGGCCAACGCCATATAATGGTAAACAAAAAATCAACGTGACAGGAAAGAAAATTAGCAAAAGTTCGCTTTTCTGTCGCTGCTTTCCTTAGCCAAAAAAGTGGCATCGCCTTTGGGCTTAAGCTGCTTTAGCTGCCTCTCAGGCCCCGCAGGCCATATTTATACGTATACAGGGCGACGAGTGTCTCCAAAATTCCCCAAGGGACGCGAATTTAGCCCAAGACCTAAGCCCAACAAAACCTCAAACTCCGTATTCAGACCCAATTTGAGCCACGCGTACTTCTCCTGTCAAAGGCCTCGGACGCAAGCGACAGCAGAATTTTATTCTATGGACATTGATTAATAATGTTTTTGTACAAAAATACAAGGATATAAGATTTTTTAGTACTTCGCACGACTGAATGCTGTTGCTTCCTATATTTGTTGTTGTTGTTGTTGCTGTTCTTTTTGTTATTATTATTGCTACTACTATATTTTGGCGCGTTTCTCTTGCGCTCTTTTTTTGGCGCGTTTTTAATGACTTTCTATGGATAAGAATAAAATTTTGTTTTGCTCAAGTATGCAACAATCTTAGGGATGTTTACGAACATTCATTCATGTTCATGGGTAAGTGATATAATGAAATTATTAAGTAGCACAGCATTTATAATAGAAATGAGTCTTATAAAAGAAATATGCTAAGAAAATCTCAATTATTTAACAATGATAAATTCATAAGGAAAAATTGAAATTAATTCTAAGTCTTTAATTAATTATTATAAATTAGATTTAATTAATTCTCAAAGTAATTAAATATTTTAATTGAGCTTCCTTTATTAGTTAGGGTAACTAGTGGTCGCATATATTGATAACGTTTTCAAATGTTGTTGCTAATTTGAAAACTTGGCGAAAACATAAATCATGTAATATAATTTGGCCACAATTTGGGGATCTTGAGTCGCATAGTGTAAGCAAGGCATAGCCAACGCCTTGTGAGATGAAATCCTATTAAAGCCTGCGGTGGTTGGCTATTAATTATGAGCGTGGACAAATTAAAAGACGCTACAAACACACACACACACATACGGTGGTATGTCCCTGCATGTGTGTGTGTGTGTGTACTTTCAGTCATTGATTTCATTATAATCAATGAGTGCATTAGTCAAAGCCCACAAATCCAAACTTAGTCGTCGTTAACATCGTCAATGTCTACGGTCGTGTGCAATGGCTAATTAATAGGCAAATTCCAAAAGCAAATTGTCCTAATAATTAGGCATGCACAAGTGCGCCAAATGCCCTATAGCCACCACCCAATGACTGTACCCTACCCCATAAAATCCCATACTCAGTTCAATGCAGAAGCAATCCAGTCTGGTGTACCACCTTCTTCATTTGCATTAATTGCCGTTAAGTCGTTGTGCCTGACCGTAGGCAAAGGGGCAGCAAATACCCTGCACTAAAACCCAAAGACCAGACTCAACACAATCAACATAGTGGGGGTTGAGGGTGCGTAATGCAACGTTGCAATGTTGCAATGTTACACTGTTGCAGTGTTGCAATGCTGAATGGGAATATGGATGGATGGATGGATGGATGGATGGATGGATGGACGTGGTGCACTTTCATTTAGTGCAAATTTGTTGCTTTGCCAACGAGCAAAGTCTACCTTTGGCTATTAACAACATGGCACAGCATTTTGGTCTTGGGTTTGTGGCTATACCAAAACTAGGGTATGGGATATTAATAGACCTTTTGGCGTTATTGAAAATATTAACAGGCATCATGTTTTCCATTAACATGCATGTGTATGTGTAGGGAATATATGAACAGCTTGAAGGGCTTTCAATTTATATTAAAGCCTACATCGTATAGAACGTACACTAATCTTCTCTAGAACTTACCCTAAAATACAAAATTATATGAGAATACATACTGGAAAATTTCATAAAAATATAGCAATAGATAAACTGGGAAATTTTGGTCGTACTTGTAAATTTAGATTTTAATACAAATAATTTCTCCAAAAATTTCCTACAGATTTACAACGACTGAGACGTCATTTTAGTTCAAAGTTGTGTATTTATTTGTAAGCCACATATCACCGATATCGAGTATAGGTATTAAAATACTTGCACTGTTTACGCCCAAATAATTGTAAAGCTATACTGGCAATTAACTAGTACTATTAAAGGCAATTTCTTGACAGAAATTGAGATACACCTTTTACCGAGGTCTATGTAGAATGAAATTTAGATTCGAGCTGTCTCAAATTAGCGCTACACTCAATTAAAACCCAATCAAGATGAGAACAACTGTAAAGTTTTTAGTTTTCCCACAGCTTTTTAACAGTTCTTGTTGTGGTTTATTTGGAATGAGACCTGGCCATGTGGGCGGGTACTAAAACAAAAAAGACAAACTAGCAATTAGTTTGAGTTGTATTTTGTCTTATTCCTGCTGTTGTTAAACAAATCAAGACTAATGCCGCATTCTCCACACAAACATACAATAGTTTTGGATACAATAAACAAATCCATGGGCAACCCTATGGCATGTTTCACATTAAAGTACACCGAAAGAAAAAGTGTTTGAAGGGAGAGTGAAATGCATACAGCATATATTAATAAATTCAAGTAAAACTATGTTTTTTCTTTATTATAACGTAATGTACAGTGTATATAGAACCCTGTTAGAGCAAGGCAAAAATGTTGTCCCTGTTTGTCTATGTGTTTCTGGCTTAAGGCAAATGCGTTCTGATTTTTATGTATTTTTAATGAAACTTCAACTCGCAACTACAACATACAGCAGCAGCTACATCAACTACAACTACAACTACAACTACAACTACAACAATAAGAACGAGAACAACAACAAATAAACTACGACTGTTGCGAGCTGTCGTCGAGCGTCTCTTTGTCGCATTGGGGATTTCCACAAGTGGGAACCAAAACATTTGTTCCTAGATTTTCACGTCACGGTTGCTCTTCGTGTTGGGGTTCCAATGGGTTGGGTTGGGTTGGCCGGGGTTGTGTTGGGTTGTGTTGGGTTGGTTTTGGTTGGTTATGCCCTAACAAGCCAAAAGAATAGATAGAGGGGGAGTCGTGCGCTGCTTTCTCTGGGGGGCAGACATAGGGCGTGGCATGCAACATACTATACATATAATCATTAACAGTGTCACATGCAACATAATGAGACAGGGCGCCCTGTGTGTGCTGCCTCAAGGCAACGCCAGAGGGAAAGACTACATTGAAGTAAGAGTAGAAGAAGGTACTAGACAGGAGCAAACATACTCCAAAAATTGTATCTTTTGCTGCTGCTGTTTCCACATGTTGCTGTCTGGTCGAGTCTTTCTCTCCGAGTCTCTCTGATGCAGTCTGCTGACGCTTAAGTAGTTTACATTTTATATGCAGTCCCATAAAAGGAAACATTCGCTCCATTAATGGAACATAATTTTTCGTTTTCTGTTCGTCGTCGTCGTTCGTTCATTCTCTGTACGCTGGGATTTTTGTCAAGTTTATGAAGATTGAAATGGTAGAGCAGCAGCAGCAGCAGCAGGGCTCAGCGCATCAGGGCGGCCTGCATCATAAAAGAAGAGTGCATCAAATGGGATTTTAAGTTGTCGCATTTAACAGGCAGCAGCAACAGCAGTAGCAGCAGCCGCAACTGTTGCTGTTGCATCTGCGACAGCGCGGGACACTACAAATAGATCTATCAAAATTTCTAGCTGCCAGAGAGGCAGACATACAGACAGACCAGACCAGAGAGTGAGAGACTGAGCCGGAGACAGTTAGTTGTGTGTTAGAGGTTTCTTGTCATAAAAACAAAACTGTTCTTTTTTTATTTTGATTCTCTCCCATTTTCTATAATACTTTTTAAGTATTAAACATTTTGTTACAGTTTGTTTTTCTTCTTTTTTTTTTATTTTTGGGAGAGATGGAAACCTTTTATGTCATAGCTTATTAGTTGGAGATGTTGTCGTCGTCATAAGCGTTAATAGCTTTAAAATATTTATTAAACGGCAGCTGAGTCACTTGAGTGGGTTTTCCTCTAGCCAGACGATAGACAGTGAACGGATATGTGAGCTGAGGCGTGCTTTCTCGAAGAGACAGGAAATCAATTAGTGCAAACATAATAGAAAGCAAGAAAATCACATGTATTTAGGTTATACACAATCAGAGCGTTTAGACATTTTTTTAGTTCTTATGTTGATCGGAGATTAACGTTGATCTAATGTTAGATATTAAGTGATAAATTTGATCACATCTAGATCAAATTTGAAAAGTGCATCATATGCATTTGCTAGGATCAAAAATGAACTCCATACATTAATGCACTTGTCTTTAAAGCACTTTCTGACCCTCGAGTATGGCACTGACCCCTCGAATTGACCCGGGCAAACACACATGCATCAAAGGAAATTAAAATGATGCCCTTACCATACCATGATAATGATGAATTTATGCGAAAATTTAATTATTCAACAATAAACAGAGCAGCACAGACGATGCCGCAGATAGCTTGAGCGCCAAAAGGCCTAGAGTTGGGAGCGTGGCAAGGCAAATAACCGCTGAAAAATTAATGTCGATTGGAGGCGAATGGCAATAAATCAACGCACAAACAAAAATGCAGCAGAGACCAAGAGACTTACAGACACAACACACCACATCGTTTAATGAAGAATGATAAAATAAAAAGCAAACAAACTCCCCACCACCAAAAAAAATAAGAGGAAAAGAGATCAAATTAAATGGCGTTAAATAAAAATATGAAAAGGCAACAGAGAACAAGGCTAAGCGCCAGTTGGCCAATTAGTGCAAGAGCTGAGAGAGCGATGAAAAGTCACTGCGTGTCGAAAGCAAATTAACAAATTGCACAACTTACATCAAGCTCAAAAGAGCGGGGCAAGGTGGGACAGGAATGGGGGTTTGGCCTGGGAAAGTGAAGGCAAAAAGTTTGAATAATGAGAACTTGCTTATACCCTGGGAATTGCATAAAAGCAAATGTAATAAATTTGTTTTGAATGTCAAAATTTACTCTTTATATTAGCGAATGAAACCGAATATAAATAACATTCCAATATAGGTTTCGATCTACGATAAATCGAAATTTGGGGATTTATAATCGAAACGGTTTTAACGTTTAGGTATCGGTTGTGGTTTCATTCCTTTCTTTATATTATGTTTAAAATCTACAAATTCCTTTTCATTTAGATTATATTCTATAGATTAATGAGCCTAAAGAGAGAATGAGTATAGATCTTGTTTTGAGGTATAATGAAAGCTATGATCAGGAAATGTTTTGTTTTTGAATGTCAATATTTACTCTATATATTTTAAACCTACAAATAGTCATATTGACAAGTCATATTAAAAAAGATTGATGAGCTTAAAGATCAATTATATATAGAAAACTTTTTTTGTCATTAGCAGTAGTTCTCGAAGCTATAACCTGCGAATTCATATTTCAAAGTGAATACTCTCTTGGACCATGATTTCTTTATAGAATAATTGAATATATTTTATGCATTGGCCACAGCTTGATGGCAGTCAATGTTATATATAGAATCAAAGGTTGCAAACTGTCTGTAGCTCTATCTATCTATCTTTAGCATTGCTCTCAGTCTGTTTGTTTGCTTATTTGTCTGATTGGGACACAAAAGCGTGAATTGGCTGTAGGTCCTTGTCCCAGCGGCATTCAATACTTGAGACTTGTAAAGCAGAGCAGCGTATTGCCAGTGTGATTTTTATCTACATTTTACTTTTTTTGAATGTTTAAACTTTTTATTACGCGCCACGAAGAGCAGAAGGACACTGATTGCCAAAGTGAAAATAAAAGCAAAGAGCAGCATGATAAGATGCACCGGGGGCTACGGAGGCGGCAGGTGCTTGTCATATGACACCAATAAATCGCCTCAATTGCTCTCTGACTGACGCCAGTTGCCTTGACTAAAGCGAGGAGCAGTGGAGCCAAAAGAGACCCACTCAGTTCAATGTCAGTGGCAAAGGTAAAAATGAAGCTGAAGCTGGAGGTGGATGTAGAAATGGAGGCAAAGTTGGCGGCGCCACACGGTAATGAAAAAATGCCAATACCAAAATGAATGTGTAAATGAAATGGCCATGAAGAGAAAGTAGTAGGAGTATAGATGTGTATGTGTGTGTGCCTGTGTGTGTGTGTGTGTGTGTGTGGGTGCCTGCGTGTAAGTATGTGTGTGTGTTCGCTTCATTGAAGCGTAAATAATCCTTTCAATTTAAACGATGCCAACGTCAATGCAGGTGAATAATTGGCAAACGATGCTTTGGAAATTACCGTAAAATTAGCTGAGCGAAAAGCGAAATAACTGAACTGACGAGGACAAGGAGCAGGAGGAGGAAGAGGAGGATGCCACAAAGTGCTGTTGCAATTGGAACTATATGGCATATAGCTCGACATCAATAAACCAAAAGAATTACAGCCAAAGTCAAGGCATTAAGTGTAATGGATTTGAAATTGCTTTAAAAAGTAGAACACTAAATCGAAAAAAAAACTATGGCATAAGCCATAATTATGTTCTGCTATAAATTAAATTTTGACTGTGATTGAGTGCACTATAAAATCCTAAAAAAATAAAAACTAAACTGAGCAACAATTGAAGAGTAGAGTATATATAATATATTTTGTAGTATTTTTAGTGTTTTTGGTTTGATTTGCTGAAATAGCGCAACTCTTTGGCTGTCTGCACATTTTATTTCCTTCTCAGTAAATTTCACAGTCAACTTGTGTTTACTGCACACAGACCACAGCAGCAGGAGCAGGAGCAGGAGCAGGAGTAGCAACTGGAGCAGCTGGTCACAAGAATTGAGAGAGAATTGAGCTTACGAAATCAGCACACAGAAGCAACAGCTGCTGCTATCGTTCAGCTCCACTGAAAATTGGCAACAGAAGCTAAACCAAATAACCAAAAGAAACAATTTTTTTTTATACATTTAGAGCCAAAGGAGTAGGAGATTCAAAAGCAGCAGCTGTAAGTTTGTCACCTGACGCGTGCAGTTAGTTCCAGTTCCACAGTTGGGGCATAAGCGTCAATAAACAACAGCTGGAGCAAACATTGGAGCTAAAGCTGTAGTCTCAGTCTACACGCATGCGATTATGTGATATCTCTTGCTGGGGCCATGTGTTGCTCCATGTGCGCATTCAAATGGAAGCTGTGAATACTGTGAATGCTGAAGGCTGAAGGCTCTTTTGCTTGCCTGTCCACTCGCATTCAAACAAATGGCGTTTTTGGCCATAAACTCTTTGGGTTTCATATATCATTAGTAGGGCAAAACAAGAAGAAAAAACAACATATAACACGAGGAGTGTCTAAAAAGGATAGCAAGAAGTTCGTTTTGGGTGTTTCATTTTTTTTTTCTTTTGCTTCTTCTGCTTTTTGTGCAGTTAAAGTAGAATTGTTTATGAGTTGAGTGGTATATGGACAAGCCTTAGGAACTCTTTTGTATAAATTGGCTCATTATGAAGCTCATCCATAATCTATGAACGTCAAGGCAATGGGCCCATAAACTATGCCAACCCACATTTACTTCGATTACAACCGCCCACTCTTTCACTCTCTCTCTCTCTGAGAAGCAGAAGCTGAAACGCCCAAATGTATGCTACTATATGCCCAAACTTGTAGGAATCCAACTGCTGCCCACTTGAAATAAGTAATTCCAATGTGAGTGAAGGCAACCTAACCATTTTCGACACGTGTTTAACTCGTTTTTCAAAGACTGCCCCGAACCTCAGACTCAATGGATGCTTCTCTATGCTCTGACCATAAAACAATTCACTTTATGCGCACGAATTTAGCCATTTTTCGGCAACATTTGAAGCGTTAACTGTGCAGCTAGAGCCAGAACCAGAAGACCTAAAGCTAAAGCTAAAGCCGTACCCAAACAGGAAGCCAACCTCAAGGAAGGCTTAAGGGTTTCCGTATATATATATATATATGTATAATATACAAAAGAAAAAGCTGCCAGATGCTGTGTGTAAACTACTTGGCCAATCTATATACTATATAAAGTTATACGCTGCAAGAAAAAACTATACATGTTTAACAAAGTTTTGCTATCTCTCAATTCAATCAAAATTACATTATAATTTAATTAATTACTTAATGCGGTAGGCAAAAAAAAGGTTTCAATTCAAACATATTTTTATTGTACATTTCGATAAATTAAATGATTTATAGAATTTTAAGCCTTGATAGAGCTTTACGCTTTACTAAATGACATCTATCTGATAACAATAATTTAACATTTTCATTTAATATAAATGCCTTAAATGCAGCTTATCTTGGCTTAAACAAAACATTTAATTTAACAAAACAAAATGTGCATTTATTAAATTGTTATAGTAACTAAACAAATTTGTTTACAGTGTATATTTTTGTGTGTTGTAGCAAGTGAAATCCCTCTAAATGACCTCGTCAGACGCATTTATAAATTTTAAACAGTTTGCCGCTTAAATAGCATTGTGTGAATGATAGCAAAGAAAGAAAGAGAGAAAGAGGGAGAGATGGAGAGAGTCGGAGTTCAACTTGGCAGCAGTAGCATTATTTAATAAATGAAATGTGCATTCAATGAATTTTAACAAGGCGCCAAGCCTCTCAAAATGCTTTTAAGCCAACAAAAAAGAGAAACGAAAATAAACTAAGCCAAGAGTTGCAATAATGTTTGAAGGCACAGAACCAAAAGTAAGCGAATATCAATCCGAATTCAGCGAGAGCTAATGGATTGTTATTTAAGTTGCGGAAGGCTTAGTATATCATATGCATATATGTATTATGTTTAAAACATATTAAATTCGGTTTATGCTGCGCGTTTACCTGTAAGCATATTCAAAATATTTGTAAAACTTGCCATCACAGAATAAAGATACAATATCTGCTAACCTTAGGCGAAATACTTGAGGTTCTTTCAACAGAACTGGCCACAACAAGTGGTTCATCGCGATGTTTTGAGCTACCCCCAAAAAATATATATGTATACAAGCACTAAACACTTAGACACAAACACACATACATATAAAAAATTGACGGTAACTAAAAATTGTGTATAAATATTTGGCTCGAAGCTATTTGCACTTCATGCCTCAAATGCCGCATGGCTGGAACCGGCAACAACAATAGCCAAAAGACAGCCAAGGACCACAACAAAAGTCCAGCAATTTGGGTTTAAAATATGTTAATACCATTTAAATATTGTTATTGTTGTTGTTGCTGTCGTTGGTGTTGTTGTAGTGAGCTTAGCAGGATGGGCATCAAGGCACATTGGGAGTTTTGCTAGACAAAATACCTCAGCAAAATATTTTAACGTTCGGCTTTTGGATTTTGTTGTTCAATACCCTCTAAATCGAGCTGAAAGAAAGCGGCATAACAAGCTAAAGCAAAGTAGTTTTCTTGTAGTAGTAATAATATCTATAATTATAATATATTTCTCTAGCTACTTTGGCTATTCATTCTATAGAAACCCATATTATAAAGTATATATATATATCTATAGGCTGTCTTTATAGAGTATGATTCATCCTTTATAGAGTATACTTCCTATACTCAAATATTTGTTTCCTATATTTTATTTTTCTAACGAAAATAGTTTCGACCCGTTTAGAGAAGTTTTGCGTTTGTATTTTGGTACAGGGGCCTGTCAAAGAGCAAATTGTTTTTATAAAATAAATCAAATTTCTTATCAAAGAGATGATTTAAGGGCTATACCATTTGTAGGGGTTCGACGCAGCGTAGGGTAGATGATCTAAGAGAAGAAAGAAAAGCTAAGCATAACTGTGACTCGCTTAACTTTAATAATTGCACAAGTTGTGACCTCCTATGGCTCATAAGTCAATAATGAAAGCTGAATAGAAAGGAAGAGGACTGTAGGAAGCAGAAGCAGGTGAGAGGAATTGGAAACAAGGCAGAAGAGTTAGGGTAGATGTAGTAGCACAACAAAGTTTTGCAGTTGAGAGTTCAGGTATGCCACTAAAAATGCGTAACCTGAACGCATATTATGATTATCTCTTATGAAAATTTACGAGATCAAAAATTAAAATGCCCTCAAGCATGCAGAGCTGGGCAGAGCATCACAGTGAGAGCAACAAATACAGGGAGAAAGGGGGAACGCAAAAAGTAGCCAAAGAAAGTGGCTACTGGGTTGGGGCTAAGAAATTGTTGCAAAATAATTTTATGGCTAGCCAAGGGTTAGGGGCCAGGCAATCTATAACCGCATCAACGGCAGGCCAACAGGGAAAAAGACTTGTGGGCGTTTGTGTGTGTGAGTCTGTGTGTTCGAGGAGGTTGTCCTCCTGCATTGGGAGTAACATTTTGTCCATATCCTTGAGGGCAAAATTTCGGACAACAACTAATACAACAAGAACAAGAACAAGCTACACGCTTCAACTACCAAATTGTCCATTTATTATGCGGCAACGCCTTTTTCACTTTTGGCCCTGGCGCTAGTGGCAAAGAAATGAAGTGGCCGCAAGTAGAACAGAAGAAGCAACAGAAGAAGCCGAGTGCAAACTGAAACCTTAGGAACCACCCAAGTTCTTTTAGTTTAAGTGGAGGCATTAAGCCAAGCTGTGTAAGCGTGTGTAGGGCGTTTGCGTGTGTGTGTGTGTTAGTAGGGGGCGTGACCATAGCACTTAAGGTGCAGCAGCATCGGCTACATTAGCCGCACACTTTGCCACGGAAGTTGCACAATTAGAAGAAGCCAGTCAAACTTTTTGCTCTCTCCAACCTCACAGCTTCCACCTCCCACATCTCTCTCTCTCTCTCTCTCGCTATCACTAACTCTTGCGCTCTTTTTGTGCTCAAAAGCAGTTTTAACTTACATATTAAAAAATAGTTTTGCTCGACTGCAATTTTTCAATTTTACTCGAACAGCTGTCTGCGGGAATATTACAAAAGAAGAAAAAAAAAGAAGAGAAAAAAGCCAGGTGCCTGTCGATATGCATAAAATGCTGCTACTCGTCATTATTTTAGATATTAGTTCAGACAGTTCAGGCTTAAAGCAACAACAACAACAACAAAAAACATAGAAAATAGAGCAAAGCAAGGTGCAAAAGTCCTTGAGCCCAGGATGTTGAAAAATTAGTACAGCGTTTAGAGAGAGAGAGAGAGAAAGAGAGAGCCAAAGCTAAAGCGAAAAGTGCCAGCTAACAAGCTTGGTTAGAGGTCGGATGATTGGTCGATGCGCTGCTTGGCTGGCTGCATCGCGATGCTTCAATGCTTGCCAGAGCCCTTGGATTCTTAGGGCCAACAAGCGCTGTTAACTGTTGGATGGTCAGCTGCTCCTGTTGCTGCTTTGCATTAGGTTAGATGCAGAAGCAGATTATATCATGAAAGTACAGGATTTACACTGAACAGCTGTTCCCAGACAGCGAAATGCGGAAAGCACCGTAAACTAGGTCACATGGCATCAAAATTTAAATGTGCGCACATTAAAAACTTTAAAATTTAAATGGAGCACTTGCCCCCTGGATAAATAGAGAGTGAGAGTGCATGGAACAATAAAGTTAATTTCTGTTTATTATAGCTATGCATACAAAATTTGTATTTAAATATGAAATCAGGCTCATTAAAGCAGTTCTCAATAGGAAGTCTAACTAATAGCCTAATGAGTTTATAAGTGGAAAACTTGAAAATTCATTCAAGGACAAATAAACAGCTTATAAACACTTAGTTGAAACAATATTTCATCCAAGGAACGAAACAAAAACCAAAAAAATGTAACCGTAACGGTTAAACCGTTTCATTTTTAAAACTGAAAACGCAACCTGAACCGATATTTCAATCTATCGAAGGTCGAATCCGATACTGAAACGTTTATTTATATTTCAAACCAAGACCGCAGTCGTAGCTGTTACAACCGTTTCATTTTCAAAAACCAAAACCCTAACTAAAACCGATATTTCCATCTATCGAAATATAACCTATCATTATAAACATAATATTCTCTACAATTGAATTATTTTCAACTGTTCTTCAGTTGCTATTGTGTAGAGTATCGTGTAATTTGATAAGTTGTCCGAAATGAACCCAAGAAAATTTGCACATACATTAAGCCCCACAGCAAATTGCCTATCAAACTTGGTAAGAAAAAAAAGCGCCTAAGGCTCATGTTTAACCAATATTTACACACACAGAGAGAAAAGGCAGAGCCGCAATAACAATCATTTATCTTAAAAAATATCCCCGAAAGGCAAGCAGGAACACAAAATGGATACATGGATTCATTTTCCCTCTAAAAAAAGGCAAATAATTGAATATAACAGCGCAACACAAAGAAATGTCAAAGACTTTTTCGGCCGCTGACGAGTTAAGTTGAGTTGGGCAGAATGAGTTGAGCTACAGGGAGTTGAGACCTTAGTCTAACTTTTAGCACAGCTGTGACTCAGCTTCAAAAGCCCGCAGAATATGCCAAAGAGCCAACAAATAATTTGTACGCAAATTAAAAACAAAAAGTACAAGAAGCAGACTCCGCATCCTGCACTCCAATCCGCACAAAGCAAATTAAATGTAGGCAGCGTCGTGTGCCAGAAAGTGTGATTAAAACTTTTTTTTGAAAGTGAACAACAACAGGAAGAAAAGAAATCATGAATATATATGAATGTATGAATGTGCATATATCCATTTAACATGTGCCAAACACTCATAATTGGTAATTTTCTGTTGCGCCCCATTGTCATCGTGGTTGCTAATCGATGTGGCTGGCTGTGTGTGTGGGTGTATTCATTCCTCAAGTTTTTGGGTAGAACTTAAAAGTCCTCCACGCTCAATTGGCCTAATGTTATAATAAGCAGCCTTTGCCATGACATTGCATCATATAAATGGGGGTTGACAGCACTGAGAACATATGAATAATGACATAAATTAAATATATATTCATACAAATGAATCCTTACATGTCATGTGTAACATAAGATTCGTTATTGAAATAGATCTTCCATCATTTTATATCGAACACTTTCGGTCCAAATTCTAGGACATAGTAATATTACGATCTATAATTCGAATATGACATATTTCTCGCTGTGTAACAAGGGGTTGGACCTGTGTCCAGGGGGTTGCACTTGACATATCCGTGTGTGCGTTCGTACCTATCCAAACACTTGCAAACGCGGCTCACTTGGCTGTCGCTGCTGGGCTTACAAGCGGATTAACACGCTGCAGCACAGAGTGGCAATTTGAATAGGTGGCAGTACAATTGGTAAATTGTTTCAACCGATTGCGCAGCCAAAAACTGCAAATGATATCAGTGGAACAACCACCCCCAATGACAGAAAAATAAAGGGAATATACAAAAGGGACAACCATATCGTCTGTTGGCTTTCCCATCATCATGCGTAATTCTATTTGTCATTTTGATTATGACATTGTAATGCTTTAATTGATGCCACACCAAGACAGACAGACAGACAAACAGGCAGAAAGACAGACCGACAGAGACACGACTGATGCCTGCCAAAAAACATTACCATGTCGATGTTGGGATTCAGCACAGACTGCAAAAGGCAATCAACCCTATGCCACTATACTCGATGACTAGACATCCATGACATCACGGAAAAATCTCCCCCCAAACTCTACTCTTTTTTTTTTGGATTTTTTGTTTTGGATTTGCTGTTATGTGTCGCTTGCGACAAATCCTATAAACAGCCCCGAGGCGAGGGTGTCCGAATTTCTTTCTATTTTTTGTTTGTGTCATGTCGAAATGGTCTCTCCCTCTCTCTCTGTCTCTGTGCAACGGTGTTTGAAACTTCAATGAATTTTAAATTAATACTCTACAGTTTGCTGCAATGCTTCAGGGAAGAGCACGGGGCTACAACTGAGGGCGTGTGATGTATTAAAGCATCAGATACATTTATCTCACACTATATACATATCTCTAAATGGTTGTAGGTTGCAGGGATGCCTGGCATTTTGAGATGCACTAGAAAGACTGAACTGTCATAATGATAGCCTTCTACTCTGAAAGAAAAAATGCGTTCAAGAAAGGAATAATTTCAGTAAAAATTTATATAAATTTAAACTACTGTCATTAAGTTAAATATGACTTTATGTAGTAAATATCTCTATAAAACAATACTTTCTCATAAATCTTGTTCAAAGCAGAATTTAACAAACTATTTATGTATAAACAAAGTTTTCTCTAAATCATTCTACAGTGTAAAGTTCCTTTTAAAATTGTATACTTTAAATGCATTTTGGTTTCCATTCAAATGAGCTGCACTGTGCGTGCGTAACAGTGGCTAGAAAAGGATATGAACATGCCAACAAATAATTTTGAGCTGAGTTTGTATGTAGGCAAAAGCCGAAAATTACGCTTTGTACAATGTACTTGCTATAGTTGTAGCTGTAGCTGTAGCTGTTGCTATGGTGTTTGTGATAAGAGAGCAACAACAACAACAACAACAAGAATGAGTTAAAGTGCTACAACAACCAAAAACAGTTATTTTGTTGCACGCAAAGCGTGGCAAGGCAAGGCAAAGCAATATGCCGTGGCAACGATGGACACACGCAACTGAAATGACGAAGGACATGTGCACAAAATTTTGCAATGGAAAACCCACAAGGTAGATGAAGTAACCCAAAAGACGGACAAGGCAAATGGGAAGAGGGCGAGCAAAACGAGGGGGGGAAGGCACAAAGCAAAACGAAAAGCAGCAGGCAAATTGCGGCTATGGCAAGCGTAAATGTTGCACGCTGGCTACGTTGTCGTCGTGGTCGTCGTCATAGTTGTAGCTGTAGCTGTTGTCGTGGTTGTTCCACCTGAACGGAGTTCTTGAGGGCGGTTGCGTGCCGCCATAGAGCCATAGAGGCGTGGCAGTAGTAGCAGCAGCAACAGCAACATCCACAGCGACAGCGAACGGCGGCAGCAGCAGCTGTTGTTACGTTCTAATGCAATGCACAGTGGGCATGAAATATTGTTGACAGGTGAAAATGTAACACAGTCAACGGACGAACGGACAGACGCACTCGCTCACACACACACACAGACAGACAGACACGCGCGAGTTAACGGCATTACAACACGACACAGACCCCAACAGAAATGTATGAAGGGCAGCAGGCGGTGTTGGTGCTGAAGATCAGCTACAAGCGCTAACCTATTGCCACACACTAAAAGAGAAAGATCTCCATGGAGCAGCATATACATCTAGCTATAATTTCACTCACTTTCTCTCTAACTGTTTATCTATTTCACTCTCTTTTTCTATCCATACATTTTATTCTCCCGCTCTCTCTTCCTCTACATCTATCTCACCCTCTTTCTCTTCCTCTTCTTCCTATATCGTTATCTAGCTGCAGCGGGAGTTGAGCTCACGTGCCGAGCTGTCATTTGGGCTGTATCCCCAGAGGCACAGCCCGACCCGAGCCCCTAATAAGTGAAAGTGTGTGCCACGTGAGTTATGAGTGTGTAGTGTGTGTGTGTGTGTGCGTGTCGGTGCGTGTGTGCAGGTGTGTGTGGGTGCGTGTGTGTGTGTGGTGTCAATGGCAGCACAAATGTGCCAAGTACTTGCTAACAAATAAAACAAAATGAAATGAAATGAAAGGGTGAGCCATAATCAACCCCCATATCTGTCCCCAATATACAGTTTTGCCTCCCATCGCACAGTTTTGAAGCCACACCTACGGGGCTTCGGTGTCTGTTTGCAGCCCTAGGGGCCACGCCATGAATAGCTTGATTAGTTGCATAATAAATTTAAATACTTGTCACTTACACATTTTTCCGTTGAATTGTAGACAAATTGACTGAAAGCAAGCGAAAAAATGGCATTACAATTAAAATTCAATTAATAAAATGAAATTACAAATGCACTACAAACGCCAAATGCGCAAATACGATAATAATTCGCAATTAATGCAATTGTTGGCACAGTTTTACATTCTCCAGCCTCTGTCTTGCAATCGCACAGTTTCCCAGTTAATCCACCATTCCATGACAAATAGCATCGATTGTTGTTCATTTGTTTGTTCCAGTTTCACAGTTTTCCAATCCATGACAAATATCTTTGATTATTTAATATTAATAATTATATTTAATTGGCAAATTGCACAAATTTTCTGCGCAGTGATAAAGCTTGGCGCTATTATGCGATCAGCAGGGTTGCATTTCTGCATACGTGGCATGCACAGTTTCAGGTGTTTCCACTGACAACCGTTTCCACTGCAATGCATTCTAATGCCAATTATTATAAATGTTTCACAAATAATGTGATGCAACGAAACTGTTCAAAATCATTTTATGTATAATATGATTAAATTATTTATACTAAAGCTATGGTAATTTAAATAAACTTAGGCCAAAAATCCGATTTTAATTTATAAATAAAAAATGTAAATAATTTTATACTTTTAGTAATTAATAAATTTAATGGGAGCATTGCATTCTTCTGCCGATTAAGAATGATATTAAAAAAAATGAATGCAAATTAATCTGATTATATAACTAATACAACGATAAATAAAGTAAGGATGTAATAATTATATTTAATAAATAACATATTTAGACATACAACTAAATTTTATAAATTACATAGAAAAATAATTAAAATGTATAATAATACCTAATTTGACTAAACAACTCTATTGAAAATTGCAAAATTAAAACTATTTATTTAAATTAATTTATATTTGTTGTAATGCATTAAATCATGAGTTTTTAATTTTATTAAATATCTTATTGCTTATTTGCATTGATACACAAATGCTGAAATCGATCTTGCAATCATGCATTGATTATCGGCATTTATCGACTTCAATGAACGAACTAGTGGCGCACGCTCAACAGTTCCAGCACCGTTCCAATTTGTGAACAAGTTCACGCGTGCGCGCGGAACTGTCATACTGTTGCAATTCCGATCGTTTTCGCGACGCATTTGCCAAGTTTAACAATTTTTTGGTAGTAAATTGTGTATAATTAAAGCAGAATAGCACAAAAAGACAAAAAACTGGTGAATTCTGCTGGAACACTTGCTCTATGGACATATTTTTCTGTGGAGACAGCAGCAGCAGCAGCAGCAATGGAAAACAATTTTTGCAGAAAGTGCAGTAAGTACAAAAGAACAATGAAGAATAAGAAAAAGAGCAGAGGCTCTGTAATTTGCCTTTACTTTTTGGCTATTCTTCTTTTTTGTTGTTGTTGTTGTTGTTGTTTTTTTTGCGTATGGAGCGCGTGCACGTAGTATAACAAAAGTGGCAACCTCTAACGTTGCTGAAAATTGAATTTTCTTATAACAATAATTTTTCGTGTTTGCAATACAAGTGAAATCGATAACTGCATGAAAAATACCCTGTATAAAAAGTTGCAATAATGATAAAACTATTAAGGCGACCTATAAAATCTTTACAGGGTATAAACAGAAAAAACAATGCGCCGCTCGCATTGTGTTTTTCGTTTCGTTATGTTACATTACGTTGCTTTACATTACGTTATTATGTGCTTACGTAAACGCTGGCGCCGCCAAATTTGTTATTTGGCCTGTCTATGGCAGCGCAAAGGAACAAAAAATAAAGGGTGAAAAAGGGGGAAAAGAAGAAAATGCGCAACGCGTTTGCTATTTATTTATTTGATTATTTTAGTTTAGTTTTTTGTGTTGTGCGCGACAAACAGCGAATTAAATGAAATGTTTATTCAAACGTTTAAATTGCCCAAAAAAAAAAAAGAAAAAGATGAAAAAAAAAGAAACATAAATGGGTAAAAGCCTTGACAAAGGGCACAAAATGTGATGCCAAAGAGGCTGCCAAGTTGTCGCCAACTTTCCAGTTTCCAGTTCTTGTTGTTGCTATAAGTTAGTATATATATATATGTATATTTGTATGTGTGTGTGTGTGTGTGTGTGTGTGTGTGTGCATGTGTGTGTTTGTTGCTGCTTTGTCCTTTTTATCTCGAACTACTTTTGGCCAACTTTGCGCTTGGCTATCGTTATCGTTTATCGTTAAAGTGAATCATGTCAACCGCATAACGAAAATGTCTAAAAAGGAGAGAGAGCGGGTGTGTGTGGGCCAAGCACACATCTTGGATTACCATAAAGGATTTCCCGTTTGGCCATTTGCCTTACTACGACTGGCGTCTAGGGCTACAGCATTCATTTTTCATATATATCCTGAACCTCTTGGCCCCTCTTCTATAAGAAGAACCCCTACCTATGCTAAATTTAAAATGCCAACAACAACATACAATGCTAGCACAACAGATATCCTAGGGTAGGATCAAAAGTAGTTAAGTGACGTATAGATACCCTGTATTTGAAATGTTCTTGAGAACTTCTATCCTACATTATATGTTAAGGGATTTCTTAATCATTCAACTGTGCTGTTTTAGAACTTATCGAGGCTACCCCATTTTGATAGTTTTAAACCTACAGAGCATTACAACAACAGCAAGGATTTTATAAATGAGCTGCCGCCGCAAGCAGGAAACAAGCAAATCGCTCAAGATGAATCCTTTGCCAAAAAGGCACAACGTTTTAGTCCCCCCCCCCCCCTAAATGTCCCGCTCAGTGAACTCTCAACCAGTCAAGCCAAGCCAAACCCTGGCCAACCCAACCAAAAACCCATTCACATTTTGAAAATCTCGATGGTCAAAGCCAAAGTGCAATGCCCGTGATGACTTGGCAGCAAAAAGGGCTTCATCTCGCTCACTTCATCCTGTATCAGGCGACAACTTTGACGCCAGCCACTCCTCCATCTAAACGAAACTCTAGAAATTTTAGTTTTGTGTGTAGCTCAGCTTGTTTTTTTTTTTTTTTTGTTTATATTGACTGTCGTAGTCCCCTTCCTCCAATACAGCAGCAATCAATCATGTGGTTTAAATTGGGGGTATTTGTTTAAGGCGGTAAAATTGACGAAAATTTCCGTGCCGTCGTCTTTCTGATAAGGTTGTCGACCAAGTCTTAGACCATGAGCATGAGCCTGTCAGTCTTGACCAGGACCCTCTTTTCTCTCTCTGTTCTCTGTTATTTTTTTTTTTTTTGTGTGGTTTGAGGTTAGGTGTTGAAGCATTGTGGCTAAAGTTTAAAGTGCATATTTGCTGATTGCTTATCGAATGTTTTGCTAAAAAATCGTAAAACTAAAAAGTTCACACAAACAACAAAGGAGTAGTTTATATTAATATAGAAGTAAACATACCCTAGTTACTGCTTGCCTGTAAATATGAGAAATTCTTCAATAGGTCTATGGGACTTTTCTTTAAAGATCTTCTAAATATTGACATTAAATTATAATACTTTAAAGATCTTCTAAATGTTGACATTGCAATTAAATCTCTTCGAGTTTTATTACTCTTTTGAATGGTTGTAGAATGGTCTATCATTCTCACTTTCGCGATATAACTTACAGAACTTTAAAGATTGCTTTTTGTCAATTTACAATCTAGGCAAAAGGCCGCTGGTCAAAGCCAAAAAGGAGCGCAAAGCGATGGCAAAAGTTTCGTTTCTTTGCCAAGACAAAAACTTAATGGGGGAATGTAGGGGATTTTTGGCATATTGGATGGTTAATATCATGGGAGCCACCTTATGGCATGCTCATATTAATCATGAGTCTGTCACCTAAAGTAAATATTGTAAAATGAGTGGAAAATTTGCTGCTCCTCGCACTGCTACTGTTCCTTCTGTTGCTGTTGCTGTTAGCTCCTCCTAGCTGCTTCTGCTGGTGCGACACTGTAATGAACTTTCTGTAGCAAAAGTTTATCGTAGCAAAGTTTTTAGAGAGAGATTTCGCTTCAGCCCCCAAGCAGTTAATGAGGTGGCTAGTGGCAAATGGTAATGGTACTTCGTATGAGGGCTGGGGCAAGTATTAAATTTGTCTCAAATATGTCAACTTGATGGCCTTTTTTCCGATGGTTAAAGAGTTGCAAATGGCTTGTGACAACTGTACTTTGATATTATGATGTATATGTCATAGAATACACTGTAAAAATTAGGAGTTTTAAGAAAATTTGAGTATATTAATATACTAAATAATAATAATAATATAAATATAATGTAAAGTAAAAAATCTAGATAGTGAACCATTATTAACCAATGAATCTATGAAAATGCGAAACCGTAATCGTAACCGCTAAAACCGTTTCATTTTGAAAAACCAGAGTCATAACCACAATCAATATTTCAAACTATGGAAGATTGGAACCGATACTCTGTTATCAACAGCAAATCCTCCCTATACTCATTATACGAAATACTTAGTAGGGACCTTCTTATATTAAATTTGTAATTAAAGTTGCCCCCAAAATGAGGTTTGTCTCTAAGGGAGAATATACTCTATAAAAGCGGTTCCTCAAAATGAAATAATTTCTCCAATTATTCAATGTGCAGCTACAGGGTATTTTAAATTCAGCTATTACTATTTCTTCTTTGCATACCTTTGAATATCATCTTGATATACTCAATAATGTTGAATATACTTGTGGTGTTATTATGTTTAAATGAAGCTTGAATCGATGATTAATCAAATACGATTTAAAACTCATTAGAATGTAGTGGCAATACTATAAACATCTGGAACTACACTCAATTATTAAATTGAGAAATTAGCATATTAAGTAGCTCAAATATAATATTTAGTTCATAACGCTTTGTTGTTGTTCAAAGCATAAGCAGCTTAATACTTTTACAATTTTGGGCTCAAAAACTAATTGCATTTAGGCATATCCACTGCTTATTTGTGCATCCTAACTAACGCCTTCAGTTGATGATAATGATAATGTTAATGATGTTGATTATATTGATGATAATGCTGGTCAAAGGCAAACAAGTTACAAACTGATTACTAACTCAATATTGGCCATACTTAATATGCTGTTTATGTGAGTGTGTGTGTGTATTCCCTTTAGTCTAATAACATTAGGGTTTGTGTGTGTGTGATAGAGATTATTATGAAAATGACCACAAAATGTTAAGAGAGAGAGAGAGAGAGAATTTTGTTGAGGCTGTTGGAAACAGATGATGCGCTGCTTTACGCCATTTTAGCCACAAGTGTGTTGTAAGAATATATATACATATATATACTAAATGATATACTATTGATCATGTATACAATCTACTTATGTATACATTATACATATACAGTATAGTATATGTATAGTATGTATAGTATACATAGTATATGTATGTTGTTGTGCATCTATAGATATACTTGCTCTTGTTTCCTTTTGGCCTTTCATGTGGCTGGTAACATTTGAGAATTTAATGTTGTGTTAAATTGAAAATTTGCATACAATATTTGTTGTTTATTTATTGGCAGTATTGCTTCAGGTTCCACACATGCATGTGTGTGTGTGTGTGTGAATGTGAGTGTTATTTGTGTGTGTTAAGTATTTGTGTAACCATCTGGCAACTAAATATTTGATGCAATTTGTGTGGCAATTTAATGGTTAAGTTATCTATATATAAATTGTATCCA
Organism: Sphaerogastrella javana; assembly: GCA_037040025.1. Classification (NCBI taxonomy): domain Eukaryota; kingdom Metazoa; phylum Arthropoda; class Insecta; order Diptera; family Drosophilidae; genus Sphaerogastrella; species Sphaerogastrella javana. The sequence continues at coordinate 1,126 of JBANCZ010000049.1, read as the reverse complement.
GTATCAAAAGGCATCTTATTCACCCAGTCTCTCTCTCTCTCCTTCTCTCTCTCTCTCTATTTGTCTCTCGTTCTTGCTTCATTTGGGTTTTTGTCTATTTTGTAGTTGGATTTTATAGTAAAATGTAAAATGTGGAAACATTGAAAGTGACAGATCAGAAATAGTTATTAGTAAATATGTAAATTCAATAAACACACACAGACACATACACAAGGGTCAAAAGTTCAATAATTTTAAAGGACTCAAACACTGCTTAATAGAGTTCAATAAATTAACAACTTGTTAGATTTATAAAAGGGAAATTGTGCTCTCAAAAGCAAGCAAATTATTTGTTGCAATTAAAGAAACTATTTGCCCTGTGGCAAATTATTTAAATAATTGTTTATATATATGTGATGTCTTTGATGAGACCTTCTAATAGTTTACAAAGCTCTCAGAGAAACGAAGCTATGTTATTTGGTTGGTTATTATAATTCTTACCAAGTTTACACGCCACACTCATAAGTTATATGCTAGCTCTCATGAGAGTTTTTCATAGCATTAAGCTAAACAGTCCTTAAGCAGACAATATTATAAACCATATATGCCGCTATTCGCAGGCACAATTTAGCATGTGTTATAATATATATACTTATTTTAAATAAGCTTAATGATTACTTAACATTTAGGCTGCCAATTACGCGGCAATTATTTAGTAAAAACCATTAAGAAGCTTAAACTAAAACTAATTGTTTTGCTGCATACATTTAATGGCCTATTTTGCTGAGCTTTTTGAATTACTTTTGGAATTTTCTTTTCACACCTTTGCCTTATCTTTTGTTCCATAAACAAACAGAGAGAGAGAGAAAGAGGGAGCAAAAAAAAAAGGCAAACAGAAAATGCTGAAAAGCTGTGAAGTCAAATTACATGCTTTAAAAGTTAAATAATGTGCTTGGGAAAAGAAACTAATTTCACTTCCAGCACTTGTGCTAATCTCAATTTCAACTTTTATTTTATTTAAATTTCGATGCTTTTGTTTCACAAATGATAAAAAGCAACAACAACAATAGCAAATATCCAACAGTAGGGACTGGCCCGACAGTAGGGACCCTGTGTTTAGTATTTTTCGAACATAATAGTATTTTTG
>JBANCZ010000048.1:0-77951 GCA_037040025.1 Sphaerogastrella javana | reverse complement strand
GTCTTGTTAGGCCATAATTGGTTATTGAATGTTTCTCCCTCTCTATCTGTCTCTCTCTCTCTCTCTCTCTCTCTCTCTCTCTCTCTCTCTCTTTCTCTCTCTCTCTCCCCGTCTTCACTCTTCTAGCTTGCCTTGACAGCTCTCCTTAGCCCTGAACTCGAAGTGTGTCTTGAGTGTGTGCTGACGAAGATGAGTAACTTTACGAGTTTTGATGACAACACAAAGTAGAGATAAACAAATGAATTGTGCAACTTGAATTTGACGAGAAGTCAAAAATATTTCGAGTAAACTTTGAATAAAAATTTGAAGAGAAACGGATTTTTTCATATAATTGTACATTTTGGGATTTTGTGGGCAACTCTATCGATGTCATATACATTGTATAAATGTGGACAATTGGTCCTTTTGTATTGTCTGTGTGTCTTGGCTTGGTGGTTATCGGTTGCTTTACCACAACCCACGAGGCAAATCATCCCAGGCGTTGGCTCCATTTTACTTCACTTCAGTCGACTCATCATTCGCAGTAAAGTCTAGTGGGCGTTTAGTCGTTTACAACTGAGATCAGGAGCTGCTGTGCACTGTCTCGGGTCTTCGACTTGGCGTCGTGTTTTTTAGACAGTTCCATGTTTGTTGACAGATAAAATTGCCAATCTGTTGTGGCTGTTGACGGCATCGTTCCCGCTGCCAGCTTCAGCCTTTTTGGTGACAATTTCGCAGGGTTAAACGGGTTTAAACATTCTACCAACTAAGCTTAATGAAAGCCTTTAGTCTCGACTTGAACACCCAGCTACCAACTGGAACTGGGAACTGGTAAGTCCACTGCCAATCTAACTAATCTGCCTCTCTTTCTCATTCTGTTACACGCTCTCACCCCCCTTCCGTTTTCATCTGTTGGCAGTTCGATACCTTTGGTTTACAAAAAGTGTAATTAGCGCTTAAAATTGATCGTGAGGAGTTGCCGTTGAATCTCCGGGACGTGGACACGTTTCGCTTTAAAATGCATATCAGTCTGAGCCGAAGCAGAGCAGAAAGTAGATCAGACAGGCGAGCGGGTGGGCATACGGCCTCCGAAAAAGAGGTTTAGGTTAGCCTGTGACTGTAACTGGGTTTGAGACATAGACTGAAACTAAGATTGGAGCTGGGACTGCTGCTGGTGCTGGGAATTCACTATTTAAAGTGAAATAATGACAGTTTTAATTGCTGATTTAGCCCGTTGTTTGTTGGCGTCAAAATGCCAGGTCTTGCTCTAGACACATTCCCTCCTCACTTTTCCTTAGATGCTTCCCCTCTTTCGCTTTTAGACTCGCTTGTTTTCTCTCTCTCTCTGTGCTATTTTCAGCCTCGAATGCTAATGTGAATTACGTAAATGCCAACTAATTGGCAGCCATTAAGTGAGGTCGTTGCCCCTGTTCGAATTGCGATTGTGATTTGGTGCCCCTTGCTCCTGCTATACCCTGTCTCGTATAAACGGATAAATAAAGGCTTTTTTGCAGTTGCGGGCGTTTTGCCAGAAAAAAATTAAAGTTGACATTCGCTTGATAAGCGCGACCTGTTGTATGCTACCTGAGGGTTCTGTTTATTTTCCATTCTGCTTCATCCAAGCTTGGAGCATAACAAATTACTTCGCGAATATTTCAAATTAAAGTTGAAACGTGGCTGGCAGCGGATGAGCTCCATAACGATCAAGACGAAGCGGGAGGGAGGGGCGTTAAATCAAATTAAAATTTTGACAACTTCATTTTGTAATTGGGGGAACAACTATTTTCCAGTTACATCTCAATCCCATGGCCTTGTAATAATCATTATATATTTTTTTTTTACTTTCTACTCCAGGTCTCAGCTAGTGATCCTGACTGTGGTGTCAATGCTATGGTAAACTATACGTTGGGCGAGGGCTTTAAGCACCTTACAGAGTTCGAGGTGAGATCGGCCTCCGGAGAGATTTGCATCGCAGGCGAATTGGACTACGAGCGCCGCAGCAGCTACGAGTTTCCCGTACTGGCAACAGATCGTGGCGGCCTGAGCACTACAGCCATGATTAAGATGCAACTTACGGATGTCAATGATAATCGCCCAGTCTTCTACCCGCGTGAATACAACGTTTCCCTAAGAGAATTCGGCCCATCTTCATCTACTAACAGCCCAATGCCAATTGTGGCTGTCGTAGCTACCGACCTCGATTCAGGCAGTTTTGGCCAAGTCTCGTATCGCATTGTAGATGGCAACGAGGGCGGGATTTTTCGCATCGACCGTTCAAGTGGCGAGATTTTTTTAGTGCGTCCTGAAATGCTTTCTGTGCGTACCCAACCAAGGCATATCCTAAATATCTCAGCCACCGACGGAGGAGGCCTACGCACAAGTGCCGATGCCGTGGTCTTTCTCAGCATTATTGATGCCATGCAACGTCCACCAATCTTTGAAAAGGCTCGCTACAACTACTACGTCAAGGAGGATGCACCACGCGGCACAGTGGTTGGCTCAGTAATAGCTACGAGCAGTGATACAGGTGAGTCGACAACTTCTAAACCTTCTTTCCATTATGATTCAAATGTACTATTAGAACATCATCATCGGAGTAATTGAATTAAATTTTTCTGTTTAAACGAAGCTTGATATAACTACATAATAATACTGTTATAAGAAGTAAGAAATACCTTAGTTCTCAATACTGAGCACTTCTTGTATTAAAACCTTTTTGGCATATTTATTGAGCCAAATATCTCGACGATGTCTTTGTATTGGATGGCATTCATTAGTTCAGTGAGCTGGAAAACAAAATATTCGCAAATGGACAGACGGACAGACATAGAGGGACGAAAGAGGACACAACAGCACGAAGTAGTGAACGGACAGTCGAGCGGTTGAGTGGATCAGTGGTTAAACGGATGAATGGACGCGCTATACAACAGAAAGCCAAGCTAAAGAAAATTAAAATAAAATTTGTACAGACGAAGAGAAGAAACGGGCAAAAAAATCGACAAAATATATACCTTGCAGCTCTTGCAACTAAACGATCCACATGCAACCACTGAAAACAGCCACAGACATTGAGGTGAAGGAAGGAAAAGGAACAATAGCTAAGCAAAACACTTCAAACGCAAATTTCGGCAGAAATCTGCACCCATCAATGAAGCAGCAACGTCCTCATCATCGCTCCATGATATACAAAAGGCCCCATACACAAGCTTCAACCACAGGTCAGGGCAGAGCAATGAAGGGAAGCTTGGAGGCAACGCAGAAGACGTCGGCTGGCTATGCAAAATGATTTTTTCGAGCTTTAATTTGCTGCTTTCGCTGTGCACTTCCTTTCATTGCTCATTCCCGTTCCAATTTCATATCCAATTCCAACTCTGCATTACCCTTCTCCTGATTTTCTTTTACCCGTGTGTCAATCTCTTCTGATTCTATTGTTCGTGGTCCTTTGTTCGGCTTTGTCCGTCATGTGAATTGGCTTTAATGAGGCTCCCTTCGGAGCTTTAGACCCCTTAACCAATGATCAATTTGTAATTCCCTTTTTTTTGTCTTTTTCCCTCTCTTCAATACAGCCGAGCCCAGTCCCGTACGCTACTCGATCTACTCTGGTGATCCAGATGGTTACTTCAGCATTGAGGCGGTCTCGGGCAACATACGCATTGACCATCTATTAGACCATGAAGCCAAGTCGCAGATCTTACTCAATATTCAGGCCACCAGTGGAGAACCGCCCGTCTATGGCCACACGCAAGTCAACATTGAGGTGGAAGATGTCAACGATAATGCACCCGAATTTGAGACCAGCATGGTTCGCATCTCTGTACCTGAGAATGCCGAACTGGGAACCCCTCTATTCGCCGCCCACGCCCACGACAAAGACTCCGGCAGCAGTGGCCAAGTGACCTACAGCCTTTCGGATAATAACACCCAACGAGATACTGCTAAATCAGCAAAGAGTCGCTCTCAATCTGCCCTCTTTGCAATCGATGCACGCTCCGGCCACCTTGTATTATCGCGACATCTCGACTACGAGACAGTACAGAGGCATTCATTAATAGTCACTGCTACCGATGGCGGGCTGCCTCCACTATCCGCTGACCTTACAATCCTTGTCGATGTACAGGATGTCAACGACAATCCTCCCATTTTCGAGCGCGACGAATACACGGTGAATGTGTCCGAATCGCGCGCCATCAATACCCAGGTACGTTACGAATCATTCATACATCAAACTGGTTAGCCAGCCTTCGGCTCAGTTTTAGCATTATTTAGCTACAGAATTTGAATTATAAACGAACAGCGATTGGTTTTCCTTATGGTTAGGAAACGTCAAAGTCCGAGTTGTCTTTCTTTGTGCAAACCAAATGCGCAACATAAATTTGATTAACAGTCAGTAAAAGTCACGCTTTTGTCAGGCGTCATATCTTTTGAAAAATATCTCAACACCCTAGAGAAGACAGAGATGGAAACAGAGAGGCAGAGACTGCGAATGAGTAAGAAAACAATTCTACCACATTCTGTAATAGCACAAGATGCAAGTAGCCATTGCAAGCTGTGTCTATTGCTCGTTGCCTGAACTAGTTTTGATCATAAAATCAGTTTATATCTTCGATATCTGTGAAGTTTCGAGAATGAAACGAGTTGCTCTGTTCGAGGTTCGCGGGATTCCTCTAGAGATTTACGCGTACATGCATCTAGAGATTCCGTTTCAGCGTATGATTAATGACCACCAGCCGTGTTTGCTGTGTAGATCTATATTGCACTCGATGCAATTTATTCCACTCGCTAGCTATTTATATACGGGATTACCTAAATGAATAAACTCCTAACTTTGCACTCGATTATTTTAGATCATCCAAGTAAATGCAACGGATTTGGATACTGGAAACAACGCTCGCATCACCTATCGCATTGTGGACGTAGTAACTGATAATGTTAGCTTATCAGCAACTGCCGGCGATCTGACCCATAATTTCGGCATTTTCCCAAACTCTGGTTGGATTTACTTGCGCGCTGCCTTGGACAGAGAGACCCGGGATCACTATGAGCTCACAGTGCTCGCCACGGATAATGGCACTCCAGCAGCTAATGCCAAAACTCGAGTTCTGGTGACAGTACTGGATGCCAATGATAATGATCCGAGGTTCCAGCAGCAGCTGTATGAGTTCTCCATTGAGGAAAATTTACACAGAGGAGCTGCAGTAGGCGTTGTATACGCTACGGATCTCGACATTGGCGAGAATGGAGCTATACGTTACAGTTTGCTTCCAGCTAACTCTAGTTTTCAAGTGCATCCCGTTACAGGTAAGTTTCCATATTCATATCCTTTTGTTATAAAAAATTGTCAACTTGGTAGCCAAATGGATCGTCTCATCTGTATGAGGCTTCATGCGATCACCTTTTGGTAACAACTCAATGTTTGCTCAAACTCTCCCCGTTACAGTTCGTGCCACATCGTAGTCCCAGGCCGAAACTTAAGCCAAGCGCTTGCAGTCAACAGCCATGACCCATGATCATTCATTACTGCAGCACTTGGCTGTCGTTTTTGCGGTGTTTCGTTGTCCCCTCTACTGCTTCTAGTGGCTTCTGTAGTTTTTGCATTGCCCATGTCGCCCATAGATCAAATGCGCACGAGTAAATGGGAAACCTGTTCCCCCATGAATGTTGAGGCCAGTGCGATAAAATGCGATCGCTTTGCGATATGAGCCATGAACGATAGCCAGAGTTGGAGAGCAAGAAAAATGGGTAGTCAGTGGGATAGGGGCATGGCCATTAGTGTTTGGCCAACAACAGTTTTAACACTGTCAGCTCATCCGTCAGTGGAATATTATGGGTTTGACATTCCGCATGATGCCACTGTCCATTGTGACAAGGTTCCATGTGCTCTCATCCGCTTAGTCTTTGTATTGAGCGTGATTGTTCTAGGTAGCACCGATCCGTTGTCAGGAGAGCTTGAGTTTGTGCTTTATTTAAATTAAATATGGAAATCGCGTGCAGCTAATCCTGAAACCACTTCAGCCACCACAGCAACGACAAAGCGGCCAAAGCAACAAGAGACGCTATAGAAGCAGCAAAGTGTCTGTTAAACTGGTTTTTCCTGACATGATTTTCTTTTGATAGGCCTCGCTCGCAGGCAATACCACTTTGATAGCTAGCGCTGGCTACAACAGCAGCAGCCGCAGTAGAACTTTTGGCATTAATCATTTGCGACCTAGATTTTGAGTTCTATTTTCTAGTCTATACGACAATACCCCATCTTTTTGGTGCTCACTTTTATCGTTCTCTAAAAATACTTTGATGTACATTTTATCAAAGTTCTCTCTTTAGAGTTAATTAAACTTACGTTTTAGTCTGACTAGCCTAAACGAGTTATCCCGTTCTATTTGTGTTATCTACCGACGGTTTCATATTAGCTAATTGCTAATTATGGTTTCTTCTCTGTGAGCCAAATATGATTAGAACATTCTATGTAAATTATTTTTCTATTTTCCTATCATACTAATTTTCAGTTATTTCCTATTTTTGTACATTAAACTCATAAAATACAAAATCTTATTTTTCTGTTTCTTAGGCGAAATAACCACACGTGAACCACTTGATCGTGAAATGCGTGAACTGTATGATCTGGTGGTGGAGGCCCGGGATCAAGGCACGCCAACACGTAATGCACGAGCTCCTGTACGTGTTCATGTCACAGATGTCAATGACAATGCGCCGGAAATAGCAGATCCTCAAGAGGATGTTGTTAGCGTACGTGAAGAGCAACCACCAGGCACGGAAGTGGTGCGAATACGCGCAACAGATCGGGATTATGGACAGAACGCATCGATCAACTACTCACTGCTAAAGGGTCGTGACTCCGATGGCCACGGTCTATTCAGTATAGACGCCAATACAGGCGTGATTCGCACTCGTGTTATGCTGGATCACGAGGACCGCAGCATCTATCGATTGGCAGTGGCGGCCACCGATGGTGGCAATCCGCCCAAGCAGACGTTGCGAATGCTGCGTGTCGAGGTGCTCGATCTGAACGACAATCGGCCAACATTCACCAGCTCCAGCTTGGTGTTCAGGGTGAGTGCTAGATTAATGAAAGGGTCATTTGCCCCCCAAAAGATTGACTGGAATCCTAAAACGGTGACGGAGACAAAAGACGGTTCCAAGAAAATCTTTTGTCTATTTGACGCTTCTAGTTTTACACGACGCCCATAGAGCTAGTTTCCTGGTTTACTAACTCTGCCTTGATGTCAGCTTCTTAGTAGTCGTGAACGCGCAGTTTGTTTGTCGCTTGCCTTTTGTACGGATGATTTGTAGCATCGGTCATCACGTGACAATGGCCAAGAACACGACTCGACAAGCGACAGCCCACAATAGAGGGATAAAACCTAGAAATAACGAGACCGGGTGTTGCGGGTAGTGCGGCATCTGTCCAACTGCGATTTGCATTTAAACAGAAAACTTCTTGCATTTGTCACTGTGGCTGTTCATCTTGGAACTGTTATTTGGTAACCAAAGAATCTTTCTGTTACTGTTGTAGTTATTTTTGTAGTTGTTGTTGTTTATAGTTGCTGCCTTAACATTTTTATCACGTTCGATTAACACATATTTTGCATATCCCCGCATATCCACGGTGCACACAGCTACATGTTCATTTGCACTGCATTCTCCCAGCTTCGGGCTCTGCAACCGCATCCCTAATCCCTATTACTCATCAACGCTCATGACTACGACGCTTTGACACGCATTTAATTGCCATACTCATTCCATCTCTGTTCCTCTGGATGCCGCTGTCACTGTCAGTCGAAGTCGCACGAGTCTAGGTGGGGCTCCACGTTCTAGACGTCGACCCTTAAATCCGCTTCACAACATTTTAAAAAGACGCCTTTGTTGCGTTTCATTTGGCGGTTTTTTGCCTTTGATTTAAAAAGTTGCATTCTCTCTGCCTAAGTCCATACTATTTTCTTCTCATTTTGTTTCTGATCTTTTCGGTTAGGTCAGAGCAGAAACGTTTTGGAACATGTTTTACCGCAACATATATTAAGATTTACAAGGTTAGGACATGTTTAGTTATAATATAGTAATGTTAATCATTCAAAAGTAACGAAATAACCCAATAGATTACTATCAAAACTATAACTAATGAGGCAACTGACAGATCAACCACTGCAAAAGCAGTAATACAGGGAGCAGTATCGGCATTGGTAGCGGCAGCGGCATTAAAAGCTAAGCTGAGGATAGCCCTCATCCTTTTCCCATAAATCGCAGTGACGTAGGGCAGGAGAACAGGGACAGATTCTGCTGCTATAAAAGTACACAACAAATCATGCGCCATTTTGGCGGTATCCATTTTTGTAGCTTTTTTTTTTTGCATAATTTGGTGGATGTAGTGGTTTTGGTGGTGCTCTGCTTGCCAATATGAAACCGCAGTTGCAGCCGCAACAGCAAAAGCAACAGCAACAGTAACAGCAACAGCAACAGTAGTCCATCGTTAGTCGTGTAGACGAAGATACCAAGCATAGCTACTCGTTCTCACCCTCGTCTCCTTCTCTCAACCTCTCGCCCTCTCTCTCTCTCTCTCTCATGCTGCGTAATCTTGGTGGGGCATAAATCTCGTGACTGTCATTTTTGTGTCTCCATTTTGGCGACCCAAACAATATTTGCAATGTGTTAGCCTCTGCTGCCTCTCTTTTTTTATATTTTATGAAAAAAACCAAAAAAATATAACCACAGAAGTACACACACACAAACCCTATGGACAACGGCAAAACCTTTTCTTGTTTTTACGCTCAGAACGGTTTTTGTGGTTTTGCATATTAAATTCGTATGCGAAGAGTTGGTGCTGCCGTTGTAGCTTCAGTTGGGCACAAACCCCCTCCGCACTACCTAAACCTCTTCAGCTGATGGTACTGCTGGGGTGTCTCTTACGTACATTTCCTTCCAGTGATTTTCGGGGCCGCCAACTTGGTCGGAATGCATAATTTCTTTTTAATGCCAGTTGCCGTCTTTGGCTTTTGCTTTGATTTCGGCTTCTCTCTGCTCTACCGCTCACCTTTTGCTACATCATTCGTAATAAGAGCTGCAGTTTTGGTTGAAGAGAGGAGCGGTCCGAGAGGACGGAGAATCCTTAAAATAAAATTTTTAAATGTTTGCTGCCTTCGTAATCTTGAAGTATGAATTATTACTTTAAGATTGGATTTTCAACACTGTTGTTAAGATTAAGATACGCACATATACAGAGACAGACGCATACACTGACAGGGAGGCACACATACACACACACACCTGTTTCGTGACAGACTCTCACACAGAAATAATCTATAATTGACTTCGCTTTGCTTTTTATTTACGCACCAATTCTCAGGTACGCGAAGATGCCGTCGTGGGTCATGTGGTGGGTTCGGTTAGTCCCAATGATCGGGTTGGTGAGTTACTCAGTGGCAACAGCCTGGACGACCAACTGTGTGTCACGTATACGCTGAACCCATTGACCAAGGATACCATAGAAGGTGCTTTCGATATCGATAGAAATACGGGAAATCTCGTAGTGGCTCGCCAACTAGACAGAGAACTTCAAGCGGAGTTTCGGCTGGAGATACGTGCTCTAGATACTTCGGCTAGCAACAATCCTCAAAGTAGTGTCATCACTGTAAAAATTGAAGTAGCCGATGTAAATGACAATGCGCCGCACTGGCCCAAGGATCCCATTGAGCTAGAAGTGATCGAGTCACTGCCAGTCGGTACTATACTGTATAACTTCACAGCCACAGATGCCGACTCTGGTACTAATGGGGAACTGCAGTATCGCTTGCTTCGTTACACTTCTCAAATAAATGAAAGCCAGGAGCACGGTGCACCGCTCTTTGCTTTAGACTCTCTCACAGGAGCACTCAGCCTGCAATCATTACTTGATTATGAGTCGAATAAGGAATATTTATTGATTGTACAGGCTCTGGACCAATCATCAAATATCACCGAACGCTTGCAGACTTCGGTAACTGTACGTCTCCGTATTCTGGATGCGAACGATAATGCACCACAGTTTGTGGTTCCCAGCATAACTACAAATGGAGATACTGCAACCGCTATGGTGTATCTCAGCGAAGCGACCCGTATTGGTGAAGTGGTCACCCACATTGTCGCTCTGGATCGGGACACTGGAGAAAACGGTCGAATCAGCTACGATATTATCAGCGGTAATGGCGAGGGCCGATTCCGCATCAAGCCACTAACAGGCATCATTGAGTTGACCAAGACTTTACCTCCCGCTACGGAGCAGTTGGATAAAACTGGGAGATTTATGCTTACGATTCGCGCTAGTGATCATGGTTCACCAGTTTCAATGCAAAGCACCCTCAACCTCCATCTAGTAGTGCAGGGCAGCGACAACAATCCACCCAAGTTCCTGCAGTCTGTTTATCATGCCACTATTCTGGAGAACGTGCCCAGCGGTAGCTTCGTGCTACAGGTAGCAGCCAAAACACTCCACATTGCAGAAAACGGTAAGACAGCGAAATAAACCAAGTTGCATAAAAATAAAAAATTAAATTACTATATTCAACATAAAATCAATCTATATAACTGAAAACCACAGATTCATTAAGAAATCTTCTTGCTTTCAATTTCATTCGGCAGCTAACCTAACATATGAAATACCCAGGGGCGTCGGCGATGACCAGTTCCATGTTGATGGGCGACGCGGCATTATCACAACACGCGGACAATTTGATCGTGAGTTGAAGGCCCGCTATGTGATGCCCATCTATGTGATGGATGCGAATCGCATGCAGGCTGCATCACCATCAGAAGCCGTCATACGCAAGCAACGTTCCTCTGAAAACAACGAAGACACAGATCAAGCAAATGGCAAGCATTTTGATGTGGCAACACTAATTATCAGCATTGGAGATGTCAATGACAATGCTCCAGAGTTCCGACCTGGCGCCTGTTATGGTCTATTAGTACCGGAGAATAGTGACACATCTGTCATACACACAGTTGTGGCCACTGATCCGGATGACGGACCCAATGCAGAATTAGTCTACAGTATTATAGGTAAGTTAAAGCGGATTGAGCTTTATCAGAGCTAATACTGACCTTCCATTTGTTTATTATCGCCGCAGGTGGTAATCTGGGTAATAAGTTTAGCATTGATGCACGCACTGGGGAGCTTAGCGTACGTTCATTGGATCGAGAGCAGAGTTCTCGATACACCCTGCAATTACAAGCCTCAGATCGTGGCACGCCTATCAGTCACCAGGGTCATTGTAATATTAGCATTATGGTGGAGGATCAAAACGACAATGAACCCCGTTTTGAACTATCGAAGTATGTGGGCAGTGTACAGGAAGATGCTCCTATTGGGACCAGTGTGTTAAAGATAAAGGCAAGCGACGATGATCTGGGTGTGAATGCTAGGTTGGTTTACTCACTGGCCAACGAAACCCAATGGCAGTTTGCTATTGACAGCAAGACCGGTGTCATTACAAACGTCGGGTAAGTTCTGTGTATTAAAAGAGAGTGGTACATAAACGAGAATAGGAGTCTATCGGATGATTTAAATGCACAGCTCTTATGTTATCTACATGTCAGATTAGCGCAAGGACACATCACCCTATATCCTACGCAATGACAATCCAAAACCGAAACAGAGCTTAATAATTTATTTCCCCTCCTTTTAACTATTTTAAAAAACTGCATATAAAAGAGTTGGACCTAGGTTTCTTTAGACCTTTCTTAGCAATTTCATAATAAGACTGATCAGGTCTTTAGCTCTGCTGGTCCGACTTTAGTATCTGAACATCGAAGTGACACTGGGGGCTACCACTAGTGCAAATTTATGCTTATTGACAATCAATGATGACTACAATTGTTTGTGCCATATCTTGCCATGAGCGGAAAGGGATATTAGTCGAAGGAAGGGAAAAGGCGGAATTCAGTTTCTGGTATTGGTACTGACCGAGACCGAGAGTAGAAGAGATGCACTCTACACTCTAGATATAGTCAGAGCGTTAGCGGCAGGTCTATTGCCTGAAGCCACTTGGGCACTTGAAATGACAGTAGCGTCAGTGTTTGCCATTTATACAAACGCGATCCGCTGTCATGTACCAATTTTTATCTTGCGCTGATTGTCGGCAAACAATAAAAACGAAATCCCCGACACAAAAATCAGCACAAAAAAAACAGCTCAGCTCATCTCGAAAGAGAAACAGAGCACAGACGGAGACAAAGACAGAGATAGAGACAGGCACGAAGACGGGAAGGGAGACAGAACACAGAAGAGCTGAGAGGTATGGCAAAAGAATTGTAGAACGACAGACCGAGCAGACGGACAAACAATTCGTGACGTTGTTAGTCTTGGTCTTGGTCTTGCTCTTTCGTTAAGTTCAGTTCGGCTCGGTTCGTTTTGGTTGGGGTTGGACGCATTCGCGGTCTTGGTTTTTGTATTGGTCGCGCCGATTCCAACTTGAGCTTGAGCTAAATAAAGTAAAACAAAAACAAACCGACAGCAAATGATTTAATACTCTTTCAAACCGAATTCATTTTAAATTTAAGTAAGCCCAACTGTTTTTTTTTTTTTTTTTTTTGTTTAGTTAGGTGCATTTTATTTATATAGAAAAAATTAAGTGCTCTATATAAATACATTTATAAACATTATATTATTACATACACTTGCCGCTACTAAGTTTAATATGCTCAATTTGAAGGGTACAGAATGCGATTGGTGTTTGTTGCTAGGCTCTTTCGTCGTTGTAGTTTTTTAGCTGTTTTCTACTTTCCAGGGTAGCTAACTTGAACTGATACTGACTGACAGCCGGACAGATGGATAGACGGCTGGATGGACAGATGGATAGATGGACAGACTAACAAACTGACAAAATGACGAACTCAGAGTGGCTGACGATGGACAAGACTAGGCACAATTTTAGACCCTCGTGTATCTTTTTTACCCACCGCTCTGTTACTCTGCTGCTCCATTGGTCTCTCTGTCTCTTCGTCTGTCTGATGATCAGCAAGCACAGCCGACAATGACAACAACAGCACAAACGATGGCAGCAACAACATGCTCAACAGACTAAACTGACCCTTGAAAGCATTTTAGCTTTTGTTTTAAATAGACAACAGACTCTCAACTGTAGTCTGACTCCAACTGCAAATCCAACTCGAAGTATATCTTCAACGACTTCGAACTAAAACATATGAAAGAATGTATGTTGTTGTTCGGTGTTTGCAGTTTATAGTCTTGGAATTTTCTTGCCTCACTTTGGCTGATTCAATTCATAAAATGAGCCACAACAACATCATCAAGAACAACAACTTGAGATGAGCTTGTAATTTGCTAAACTCATTTTATAGTCCGACATGCAAGTGAGTCCTATGCTTCACTACGAATAGCTATCCTATAGAATAGGATAGGATTGAAGAAAATAGGATATTATTGTAATCATTTTGGTTTATTATTTGTGGCAGGTAGATGTGGGGCTGTTGTGAAACACGGTGTAAGTGTGGACTGCAGTCCTTTGTCGGGAGTCGTCAGGCAGATTAATGCGAGTGGATCATTTCAACATACATATGCGAATGACTTAATTACTTGGCCCATCTGTTTCATTCTACCTACTGCTTCCGCTATCTCGTTTCAATATATGTACAGGCAAACCACAAGCAGTCCATCGAATTGATTTCACATTATATGAAGCGGCTAATTATTACTACAGTTTATTCATGAATTAATTCAGCTGTAGACAAATTTTAGTCAAAAAAAGGTTAATCATAACCTCTTATTTTTCGTCCTCCTGACCTTTCTACGTTTTCTTGACAAAGGATATTTCATTGGGGTTTGAGACATGATCAGTCATGAAATAGAATACCTTATAAAGTTTGGAGAACATTTACTAATTGATTTATTTCCCCCTCTACTCAAATCACAGTAAGCTCGATCGCGAATTGCAATCGAGTTATAGCTTTATGGTTTTGGCCACGGACTGTGGTCGCTATGAGGTTCGTTCCAGCAGTGTTTCGGTACAGATCAACATACTGGACGTTAACGATAATAAACCCGTCTTCGAACGTTATCCATACACAAGCCAAGTACTAGCTCTTATACAGCCCGGGCAGACGCTGCTTAAGGTACAGGCACAAGATGCGGATCAAGGTACCAACGGTGAAGTACTTTATTCTCTCAAATCAGACAGCGTCCTTGGCTCAGCTAGCACAAGAAGCAAATTTCGCATTAATCCCAATACGGGCGCCTTAAGTGCCACCCAAAGCCTGGCTAGTGAAACGGGCAACCTGTTACACTTGGAAGTGATTGCTCGCGATAAGGGTAATCCACCACAGAGTAGTGTGGGTCTCATCGAACTCTTGGTAGGAGAGGCTAGTGCGGGTCAACCCATGTTGCATTTTCAGAATGACACCTACACAGTAAAACTGCAAGAGAACTCCCCAAGGGGCACTCGTCTGCTACATGTATCGGCCATGCGAAGCGATGGTCGCCGACAGAAGGTGAGCTTTTCTTTCGGCGCCGGAAATGAAGATGGCATATTTGCGTTAGATGCGACCACAGGCGAAATTCGCGTGGCCAATCCACAGTTTCTAGACTACGATCGCTTTACCAAGCCTACACTTACATCTAATCGCGGTCGAGCTATGCATTACGAACTACAACAGCAACAAGAACAGGACGAACTATCGTATAGTAACAGTTCACGGAGTCAACGAGCCTTGCCAAGCTCTTCTTTTGCCCTGGTGGCCAATCAGCCACATGAATTGCACCTGGTTCTAGTGGCACGCACTACGGAAGCACCATTCCTTTCTAGCTACGCCAAGTTATTGGTCGAACTTGAGGATGAGAATGACAATAGCCCGCAGTTCTCGCAGCGCCAATTTGTAGCCACTGTTCTGGAGGGCAACAGCAAAGGCACTTTCGTAGCCCAGGTGCAGGCCTTTGATGCTGACGAAGGCGCCAATGCTGGAATACGTTATCACATTGTGGATGGCAACCACGACAACGCTTTTATCATTGAACCCGCTTTCAGTGGCATTGTAAGAACAAACATTGTGCTGGACCGTGAAATCCGCGATGTCTACAATCTCAAGATCATTGCCACCGACGAGGGGGTGCCACAGATGACAGGCACCTCTACCATTCGCGTACATATTGTAGATATCAACGACAACCAACCAACGTTTCCGCCCAACAATATTGTCAGCGTCAGTGAGGGTAAGTAATCTTATTGTCAAATCTATAACTGAAAAGTTTCTTACTTTATTATTGGGGTTTCAATTTAATATTTACGACACCGCTAACATTTTTCTTTTCAATCTGTATATTCATAAATTCTGTTATACAGCAACTGAACTAGGTTCTGTGATAGCATCCGTTTCGGCCAACGATGTTGACACCTATCCGACGCTGACCTATCGCCTGGGTAACGAGTCACCTGTAGAGCGTGAGAATCAATTACTTTTCGGCCTGGATCGTTATAGTGGCAAATTGGTGTTGAAGCGCCGACTAGACTATGAGCTTCAGCAGGAGTACCAGCTGGAAGTGATTGCTTCTGATTCGGCTCATGAGGCACGCACCACGCTTACTGTGCGAGTGACCGATGAGAATGACAATGCGCCCAGTTTTCAAGCCCAAAAACCACCAGCCTATTTTGCGGTATTGCCAGCAATGTCAGAATTGACCGACAGCGCATCCATGGACGTAGAGCTACTTACAGTAAATGCAACGGACGCAGATTCGGTGGGTCAAAATTCGCAGATTAGTTACAGTATAGATCCATCACTCTCAGGATTCACTGTACACGCGTCGACTGGTACTATCACGGTTAACATGAATCGTTTGCAAGCTACAGCTGAAGATTACTTTGTCAGAATTGTGGCACGGGATGCAGGGAAGCCCATCCTTAAAGGAACAACTATAGTAAGAGTGCAGCCGGGAGACAGTAGTTCGGGGCGTGCTCAATTCTTGCAGACCCAATACAGAGCACAGATTAGTGAAGCGGCTCCCCTTGGTTCGGTGGTACTCCAGCTTGGCCAAGATGCAAAGGATCACAGTTTTACCATTGCTGTGGGCAACGAGGACAACGCTTTCGAATTGTTACCTTCATCCAAGACAATTGTATTGGTAAAATCGCTAGACAGAGAACGCAATGATCTCTACAAATTGGAGCTTACACTTAGCTCCCCAAACACAGTTAGCACCACCTACAATGCTTCAAGCAGTTTGGGTATTACCGTCTTTGTAAGCGTATTGGATGCCAATGACAATGCTCCAATATTCGATCCCAACGCCAAATATGAGGCAGACATAAGCGAGCTCGCTCCCTTGCGTTATTCCATCGCTCAGTTACTAGCTCTGGATGCCGATCAAGAGAACACACCAAACTCTGAGGTAGTCTATGACATTTGTTCAGGCAATGATGAGCACATGTTCACGGTTGACCTGGTTAGCGGCGTGCTTTTTGTCAACAATCGCCTTGACTACGATAGTGGCGCCACAAGCTATGATCTCATTATACGCGCCTGCGACAGTCATCACTCGCATCCACTGTGTAGCCTGCAACGATTCCATTTGTCGCTGCATGATGAGAACGATAACGAACCACAATTCCCACTGAGAGAATATGTACATTTTCTGGGCGAGAACGAACCTCTTGGAACTGTCGTGTTCCGAGCACATGCAAGTGATCTGGATCGCGGTCCATTCGGCCAACTCAACTACAGTCTCATACAGGCGGAGGCTGAAGAGGATTGGCGATTGTTTCGCGTCGATCCGCAATCGGGCATAGTCAGCTCGGCTGCTGTTTTCGACTATGAGCAGCGACAGCGTTACAATCTTCAGCTGCGAGCCAGTGACATGGGTGGACGCAATGCACGAGTCCGTGTGCGGGTAGAAATCGAGTCACGTGACGAATACACGCCGCAGTTTACGGAGCGTACGTATCGCTTTGTGTTGCCATCAGCACAAGCAATGCCGCTTGGATTTATCGTAGGTCAAGTGACGGCTACAGATGGCGATAGCGGCGCTGATGGGCGTGTGGTTTACCAATTAAGCGCACCACACAGCTACTTTAAGGTAAACCGCAGCAGCGGTGCGGTCCTACTCAAACGCAAACTTGATGACAACCTATTCATGGACAGCAGGAACGGGCGTGATATCAACCTGGTGATCTCGGCCTCGTCGGGTCGCCACAACTCCCTGACGAACATGACTGTAGTGGAAATTGCACTCGACCAACTAGCACATCCGAATACGAACCTTGCCTCGATTAGCATACCAGGCGCTGGTAGTGCAGGTGGGTCACCTGGTAGTGGAAGCATAAGCGACTGGGTCGTGGGTCTACTGGTCGCTTTGCTGCTTGTTCTTTGCGCCGCCGCTGGCATCTTTCTATTCATCCACATGCGTAGCCGTCGACCACGAAATGCCGTCAAACCACATCTGAGCAGCGAAACGGTTGGCGTTGGCAACTCCAACAGTTATGTGGACCCGAGTGCCTTTGACACGATTCCCATACGCGGGAGCATGACTGCAGCAGGCATTGGGGCTGTGGCGTCAGGTCAGTTCGCACCACCCAAATACGATGAGATTCCGCCATTTGGACCACATGCAGGCAGCTCGGGAGCTGCCACCACATCGGAGCTATCAGGTTCAGAACAATCAGGATCAAGCGGGCGGGGCTCGGCCGAAGACGATGGAGAAGATGAGGAGATACGAATGATCAACGAGGGACCACTCAGTCTTCGAGCAGGCAACGGCTCTGGTGCGGACGATGGCCGCATATCGGACATATCTGTGCAAAACACACAAGAGTATCTAGCACGCCTCGGCATTGTGGATCACGATCCAAGTGGTGGTACGAGTGGTGGCGGTGGTGGTACTGTCGCTTCAAGCATGGCCAGCTCGAGCCATCCAATGCCACTCCCCTTGCCAATGACGATACCCACACTGCACATGTTCGAAGAGGATGCCACAGCTCGCTCAGACATCACAAATCTCATCTACGCCAAATTGAACGATGTGACTGGAGCCGGATCGGAACGAGGCAGCAGTGCGGATGATGGAGCTACAACTGCCGGTAGCATTGGTACAGTAGGCCATGGTCATGGACATGGAGTGATGGCCAGCTATGGTGAGGTGCCAGTACCCGTTCCTGTTGTGGTGGGCAACAGCAATGTAGGCGGCTCCCTGAGCTCAATTGTGCACAGCGAGGAGGAGCTGACGGGTAGCTACAACTGGGACTATCTGCTCGACTGGGGACCACAATACCAGCCGTTGGCGCATGTGTTCTCAGAAATAGCAAGATTGAAGGACGACGCCATGTCTGAGCACAGCGGTCACAGTGGGCACAGCGGTAGCGGCGCCTCTTCTAGTGCCAAAAGTAAGCTATCCCTAGCCCACACCTCACACTCCTCGCACTCAGCGGGCGCAGGTAGTGTATTGCAGAAGCCATCTCAACCCGCACATGTACCACCACCTCTGCTGACAAACGTTGCCCCGCGTGCCATCAATCTACCTGTCTTGGGCAACGCAAGTGGCTTGCGTCTGCCTCCTCACCTCAGTCTCGCCGGCCTGCCGCGGTCTCCAATCGGACATGAGGTCAGCGGTGGCTTCTGCACATCTTCTGCCATGTCTCCATCTTTCTCGCCATCGCTCTCACCGCTGGCCACTCGCTCTCCCTCGATATCTCCCTTGGGTGGACCACCCACTCATTTATCACACGTATCGCTGCCGCGACATGTGCCCCAGCCCAACCAGCGGACCAATGTGGGCACGCGCATGTGAGACCACATTCCAAATATTAAGCATGTAATTACTTACTACACCTAGAGGTTATCGTTTAAATGTTGCTAGTGTTATGCTTAGTTAGTATGAGAGACCAGAAAATAGAGAACACAAACTGCGCGAATGGAATGCAACTGTACACGTATAGTATTACTTGCGCCCTGTAATCCGTACGGATACGTAGAAATCTTTTCTATATAGACTGACTTCAGTTTAATTTAAATAATTTGGAACGATTGCGATATATTATCGTTTCTTTCACATCAGTATATCATTGGTAGATAACGGCATTGCCTAAAACACTGTTTTATAATTTAAATGAATGCTGAATGCTTTTCAACTGCTACCGATAACCAACATCTTGATAACATCACATTCAGTTGCCTTTCATTCATATTATATCAAATCAATATGACACACAGCCAGTTATGTTTTTGTAGATGTATATAGTATTTGTAGCATTTAGTAAGTGAAATATATATAGAATGACCACAAAGCCAACAAAGACTCTCCGATAAATCGCACTGATTGGTTGCGACTTACAGCGCCAACAGACTCCATATGGAATGCATATAGCAGACAAGCCAGCCATAAGTTAAAAGCATTAAAAGCTAAATAAATAGCTAAAAATAGTACATAACAATAATCCTATACATAAAGTTTTATGAATCAAGTGCACAATACCAATAAATGTTAACATTAACAATTAAATTCCAATCGAAAGTAGCATTCGAGTTCGATTTCGTATAAGCATTTCTAAATCAGTGTGAAGCGCGTTATTTGTGCCTCTCCAATCCCATTTCCATTTTTTCATTGCATTGCACAAACTCGTTCAGAGAATCGAGTAGAACGTTGTAAAAAGTTGTTTTTAGTAATAATGACAGAGTTCTTGTATATGTATACTTAGCACGATATATAGTATAAGCACTAGATGAAGAGTAAGATTCGAGTAGTTTATGTGTAAACGTATCTCTTAAGTTAGTTTCTAGCTAAATTTATATCACTTGAGAGTACATGTGATGCTATTGTTATAATCTTTCACAATCTAGCAAAGCTGTAAAAATATATTATAATTGTAACTATAAGTGAAAAATTACTCTTTTATCCATTACTCTACTCATAAATCTAGGGTCTATTTTAATAGTAAAAGAAACGAAACTAATAAATAATACAAAAAATGAACTGAAAAAATCAAAATATATAATATTCGTTTTGTATTATGGTACAGCTCTCACCAACATTCCGTATACACTAAAAAATTGCTGTTGTATTTGTGATTAATTTCCATTAAAGTTCCTAGGGCCTCAGGGCCAAACCAGCACCAGGCAACGGCGGCCGTTTTTAAGAAACCGGCAATGAAAATGGATTGCTAAAGAACGCCTTCATTACATATTATTATTATTTATTTTCTTTAGCTTTTATTTATACCCTGTACCAAACAGCATTCGGACTGTATATCTTGGGTGTTAAAATATAGGTACCGTCCCAAACAGTGGAGGTCTCCTTTATATGAGTTGATCCACCATTAAAATACTGAACTGTTCTGCACTACAGTATTCTCTCCATGTGTAGGGTATCTTGTGCAGCTGCCTCCTTTTGGGAGCAAAAGTGCCAGCCACGCCTATGGGTGTGTTCGACAAGGACTTGAGTAACTACTGCCCGTTGCACTGTTACTGTTGCATACACGATGCCACTTTGTAGGTGGGGAAAAAGTATCTGAACTTTGCAACTTGCATGCTACATCTGCATTGTCCAAATAGGAATTCTAGTCAAAATTAAAGTGCTCTGTTTATATTCATTTGTCTACACTTTCTAATCTGTTCCACTTTCGATACTTGTAACCGGCAAGCAAATTCTAGACGGTTTTTAGACGCTAGGCATTCAATCAAGTGATTGAGAAATATAACTAGAAAGGGAGAGAGTGGTAGTGAGGGAGAGAGTAAAGAGACAAAAAAGAGAGGGAATACCTCTGGAAACATATGTATCTCCTCCTCTTAGTCAATTATTATTATTATTATTATTGTTAATTATTTTCTTTTCGGACTCGACTTAGTGAGAGCTCTTTCTGCTTAACAAAACTACGATTTGAAATTCAAATTCAGATATTGAAGCTCCTGTTAATCCTTGTATCAGTTACTTAGAGGCAATAAGTTTTTTGGTTATCTTTTCAAGGAGTTGCTATTATTAATTTCAGCTGCAGTCAATTCATATTATAGTAAATATAAATAACATTCGAATTTCTTAACTCACCTGGCCCCCTTTTGGCCGAAAGGACTGGCCACTGCCACACCAACTGACTATTGACTCCAACCAACAAGTAAATACAACTCTTGCTCCAGTGATGATGATGATGATGATGATGATTATGGGTTACTTACTTAGGTATTCCATTGGACTACGCAATATTTTTGGGGTGTGTTCGCAGACAACGTTGCCAACTACATCAGCTAAAACACAGCAACAACAGCAAATCCTTGGCGGAAAGTGAAAAGCCTTAATTTGTTATAGACAACAAAGACCCTAACAACCGTGCGATGACTACACTGTTCTAAAACAATGTTAAATGAAACCAAATGTTTACATATACGTGTATTGGCAGTCCATTGAGAAGTTATCTGTAGGGTATTCCTAAAAATAAATAAATGTAGAATATAATTACACTTGTGTTTTATTCAATATATTATATTTTTCTCGCTGTGTAACAGTTGGGCTATTTTTAAAGGCATTTAAGTGGCTCTGGATATTTTTGTAGTTGGTTGTAGTTGTTGTCTGCTGGCTGTTGTTTGTAATAAGTATGAGCACGTACACGTACTCGTGTGTGTTGCCATATACCGCCTTACATATTATTCTGTGGATGTGCGGACAGACACTTTTCACTTGGGCTGTCAAACTGGGAGACTTCGACAGCTCTTAAGCGGAGCAGCGCCCCAGCACAGACAGCATGAAACGGAGCCTTGCCCACACTTTGGTCTCATATGCTTCATTTTTTATAGCAACTGCATGGCATCAGATATAAAGGATAAGAGCATAAGGTATAGTACTATAAAAAATTGATAATTTTAGTTGTGAATTAGAGTGTGGCTCGGCCTTGGTGTGGTCTTCTTTGGCTGGGCTTTTTCTTTCTCAGCTGATTGCAAAATAAGTGATTTGCGGGTTATGGGTTGGCGTGATAAGATGCAATCAGACGCATTGGAGAAATCCTTAATCAACCTTAACCCTGATACTCCGCACATCTTGATATGTATGGTATCTTGATAGGCCTTTATAATTTGTCAATACATCAAGCGCACAATAAAGCGATTAAAGTCATAATCAAGCCAAGTTGCAGGCACAGCAAAGACCCTGCACAGAACAACCATAAAGGCCAATCTCAATTCTCTTTTTCATCTCACAAAAATTGTGAATTGAGTATGGTCAACGGGCAGCAGCAGCAGCAGCAGCTACAACTGCAACAATAACTGCGAATGCGTATTAAATACAATAATAATTTTATTTCAACTCAAATGGTCGGCTGACGATGAGTAAAAAGCCGCCAAGTCAAATCCAGTCAAGTCCAGCGAACCGCAGCAGCAGCAGCAGCGGCAGCAGGAGCCCATCAAGGTGAGCTTCAGCTCCTAAGCTGCTCCAAAGGCTTGAATCCGCTTCAATTGGCAAAAACACGAAGCAGATAGAGAAGACAGGGACGAAGACAGGTACGGAAAGGTGGAAAAAAAACAGAGACAGAGGCTTAATAACAATTCCATTAGGGCTAATGTCTTCATTGCAAGTGTCAGTTATGGGGGCGAACAGTCGGTGGGAGCGAGCCAAAGCTAGTCCGCGAGCAAATCAGAGAGAGCGTGACAGGGACGGCCTCTCTGTCTCTCTCTCTCTCTCAGCTCTACCCTGCCAAATGACGCTAAACTGACTGCACGGCTCTGCCTACGTCGCGTCATCAACAGCTTTGGCTAACAGCCATAGCCATGGCCATGGCTCCATACAACCGCCACAAGTCTGCATACCTTCTGGCTGCCGGTACCCCCTTTTGGTGTTCCCTATGCTGCTCTTTAGCCTGTGGCTGACCATTGCAGCTGCTTTAGCGTTTCGCATGTCAGTTTAACACTTCTCTACAAATCCTTTGAAACGTAGTCGCTGCGCTTTGTGCATACCCTCTTGGCAAAAACAATAACCTCGGCAAATTGGTAAGCATTCACTGCGGGTTACCCTACCACATTATTAAAACACTCATTTGTAAAGCGATTTTTATGTTTATATGTAGAAATATTCCAGGATATCTTAGAGTCGTACATGCACTTCATGTTGTTCATTTCATTACTGCACGCACTTGATTATTGTCCAAAATTTATTGCGATGTCCGCACTAATAAGCTCGTTCTCAACTCGTTTGCCAATGCCGATGCTTACCCTGCCTCTGATCCTCTGATGCACCCTATATACCTTCGCACAAAATTGGAATTAGCATTCAAGTGGTCAACAAATGCGAAAATAATTGCTACCACGAAAAATGCGTGAAACTCCAGAGACGCTACACAACGTGGATCGTGCAACGAACGAGATGGGCGAGGCAACAACAGCGGTTTACTAATTGCCGGCCTGAATGGCCCAGTGAGCAACAACTATGCTTCAAATAATCATAATAAAAAATAAAATTTCTTTATTTCTGCTTCAACTTCTACTTTTACATCTTATTGTTCGTTTCCAGCATCATTTTCTTCTCCTTCTTTCACTGCAAGTTCATTGTCTAAGTCTTTTGTTTGGCACTATCTCATAGCCATTTCCGGTTCCGTTAAAGCCAGAGTTGGAGCCTGAGTAATGAACTGGACTCTAGGGCTGAAATTAGGCTTTAGCTTAAGCGCTGCTTTTGATCCCGCTCACACACACACACTCACTCACACTCATAATCCGCTCAGCTTTTGAGTGCATCAAAGCGAAAGTTACGTCGCCGCCATCAATTGTAATTCGATACGTTTGTTCACTGCACAGGCACCGCTGCAGATTCCCCTCTCCTCTGGCGCCTAATGCATCCTTCTCTCATACTAACACATACTATGGAATACTAAGCCCCCCTGTCACTACCGTCTCTTATTCTGCCTCTGTCTCTTCGTGCTCTGATGCTGGCTAAGCTGAAACATGAGTTCTGACTTGTTTTAGTATGAAGTTTAAGTAAAAGCTTGCATTTCACGCCAAACTAAATTTCTACCCAGATTGCACATAATCACAAACTGCATTGCAAAACAATCGAAATCTATAGAATACTATATATAGATACAGAAAATATAGAAAGATTGACCAATCCCTTCGTTCTTCTGTGGGAGCAACACATGCAGAAATCTATCGATCTATCGATAAATATGCTACCATTAAAAAATGTATGTATAAACTTCAAATAAAGAAATGTTGAAATTTTATCATTGGCATGAGTTCTTTGAGTGTATTCATTTGTGATGAGTTAAGAGATCTTTGCTATGAACCCCAAGCTGGGATCAATCGCACACAAAGGGAGTCATTAAAATATAATAAAAGCTGCCACTGTCTGTAGATGTTGCCGCCTTGGCCCTAGTAGCAGCAGCAGCAACAACTACAACAGCAACATCAATAGCAAGAGCAACAACGGCAACATCAGCAGCCACTGTGCCCAAACCATTTGGACAAGAGACACCAAAAGGAAGCAACAACAACAACATCAACAGCAACAACAGTTGCTAGCAGCTGCGGCAATCGAATCTCATAGTATTGGGAGGCAAGTGGGAGGTGGAGACTGTCGTTGGTAGCAACGCGTTCGATAAAGAAAGAATAGATAGAGAAAACTAAGCGTGGCTATGGCACGTCAAGGCTAAACAAGAACAATCTATCCAAATGTCCATCTATTGAGCAGATAAAGCTACAACGGCAACAGTAGCAGCATCCACGATTTGCTCTATTCTCTCACCTCACCCGCACTTTGTCGCTGCAACTCCTCTGCTTCTTCTTCTCTATTTCTCTTTTTCTCTGAGGATTTGTGTGTGCGCTTGTTGAGAAATCCGCAAAACTACAAACGGCGGCTGATGAAGATTAGCCTACCCTGGCCTAACGCGTGCCTCTCTTTCTCTCTCTCTCACAAAGCTCATAGCTGCCACAGCATCAACTCTTTCTGTTGACATTGATGTGCCACCAACAGCAGCAGCAACATCAGCAACAACAGCAGCAGCAACAACAGCAACAGCAACAGCAGCAACATGCAGCCATTTTTGAAGCCATTGTTTCGATGCTTTTGTTGAATGATTCTCTACTGTTCTCAGTGATTTTGCTGCTGCTGTTTTGTTTTTAGCATTAAAAGATTTGCATTTTATCGCATTGCGCTTAGCCAGCGGAAATAACAAAATCAACAGGCAACAACAACAACAACAGCACCGACAACAACAGCAGCAGGAACAACAGCAACAACAGCAAAAGCAATACCTGGCAGCGTTGTCGTTGTCGCTCTTTGATGCTTGCTGACAGTTGGACAGCTGGACAGCTGGACGGTTGGACAATTGGACACTTGGACAGCTGGATAGTTGGACATTTGCTCAGTTGGTCGATTGAAGTTTTAAGCTTGTTGCAGCAACAGCAGCCACAGCAGGAGCTTAACGGATGCTCAGTCATTTTCGGCTGGCTGTCAGTTAATTGAAATATTCGTGCCGTCATCAACGTCACTCGCTCTGGGTACTCATTAGAGTTGCGAATGTTTTTTTTTTTTTGTTTCTCCTTTTTTATTTGTTTTTGAATCAAGTCGAGATTTGCATGTGTCCCAAACCTCCCCAAAACATTGCCGACAACAATTTGGGTGCTGATCAACACACAAAACGTGTTAATGTGCCAAAATCAAAATAAGGAAAATGCAAACGCTGTCGCTGCTGACAATTTTATTCACAAATAACATAAATTTCCTGAGATATTTGACTTTTTAGACTCTGTGCTTAAATAACACAAAAGGGTATATTCATTCAAAGTCGATGTATGTAAAAGACAGCAAAAAAGGCGACCGGGTTCACAATCCTATTTGATTTAGCCATATTCCTCTATCCTACACCGAAAATACTATTGGGCTCCATTGGATATTTTTCGTTACTACCTCATCATATACGAAGACACCCACTTTCCCGTTCGCACTTCTTTTCCCCTTATCATCGATTATGGAAATCACTTTTTAAAAATACTCTATAGGAAAACAATATTGTCCTACAACGAAAATACTGTACCAAAAATACTAAAAACAGGGTCCTTACTTCTGGCGGCGAGAGGTTGGTTGTTTCTTGCAATAAATTTAGTTTTCACCTATTATGCAGCTACCTTTAGAAACGAAATAAAACATTTTAATAAAAGATATTTTGAGTGTCACTATTTTGTAACCTAGACATGACACACAAAAAAATGCCAGATTTTGTAGCGGTGATCTGTGTATACTTCAGGGACAAACCAAACTTAGATATGAGCTTATAACAGGTACAAGAACAGACTGTTGCTGCAGGCTCGCTCTAAAGAGGAGAAGATGACACCGTAGCCGCAGCTACCCGCAGCATCACAAAGTTACACAGCATCAATTTATAATCAGCAAAGAGCGCGGCATTAAAGGTCAGCGATAACAAGAACAAAACGAAGAACGGCTCAAAACTGAAGCTGATGATGTTGCTGTTGTTGGGATTGTTGTTGTTATTCCAGTTGCAGGCAAAGTTAGAGATCTGGTTGAAACTGGGAGGGTTGGCTCCATGGGCTCTTGGCCGCGATGAGCAATTTATTGTGTCAAACTCAATTATACTCGTGTGATATTTTAGTTGCCCACCAAAACAAAACAGCAAAATGCCAAAGCACAGCAGTAACAGAGATCAACAGAGAGGGAAAGAGTGGGAAAAAGACAGAGAGAAAGAGGGAGAGAGAGAGAGAGAGATAGAGAGAAAGGAGAGATTTAAAGAGAGAGAACGTTCGAGAAAAAGAGTAGCATCGACAAAAATGACCAACCTAAATTCTCGAAATGCTGCAACTCTGGCCAACAAAGCAAAACCACCAAGCCAAACCAAACAAAACACAGCACCAACGACATACACTGCAACAAAAAACAAAAACCGCCCAAAACAAAAAAAGAAACGAAATAGCAATGGAAAAAAAATGAAACAACAAGACACATGCAACCATGCCATGTGTCTTGAGCCTGGCCAGACAACTGCAGTCGAAAGCAAGAAGAAAAGTTACAGATAAATGAGCTGAATTGTTTGGCGAAAGGCGCAATTCAACTGACAAAATAACAAAAGCAACAAAAAAACCCAAAAACCCAAAAAAAGGAACAAGAATTAACAAAAAAAGAAAAAAAAAAAAACAAAAATAAAAAATAAAACACAAGCAAGAACAGTAAGGAAAAGGCAAGGCAATTCGGATTCTGTAATACGCTACAGATAAGAGTTTAAATCATTTATTATACGATATAAAAATAGTAATGAATTCCGATTTTATTACAGGGATTTAAACGCATAAAGCCCATTTAAGATATCGCAGTGATCGCTCGATATTTGCATAGTTGTAGCTATATATGTATATATTCCACCCGTTTTTCAGCTGTAGCTCATTGGCCGTCTCCGGCTGACTCAGGTTTGTGGCAGCTCCAAAAACAGAAGTTTACCACAGTCAAGAGTCAAGTCAGAGGAAGCCCCCGCCAGCTCCTGGCTCTTTAATCACCCATCCGTTTGGGCTGTGTTTAAGCCATGGCATCTCTCTGCCTCGGCTCGCGACGAGGCACTCACTTTTTTTGGTGCATTGGGCAGCTAAGAATTTTTCGTTGACACTTTTAAGTGGACATCAAGCAGTTTGCGAATATTTCCCTACCACCGCCAGCCTCTGTGGACCCCTGGCTGCTGTTGCCGCAAGTGTAAGTCACTGCTGCAGCTGCAGCTTTGAGTTTCTTTCGGAAATTTACAGTTTGGGGCTTTAGTATGGGCCCAGGCCCAAGTACTGGTCCAGAAGCAGAGGGCGAGGGTGCGAGTTATGCGATCTTTGGACTCTTAACGATTCGCATTTGTTGTTGCTTCTGGAGCTGGTACTCGTCCTGGTCCTGCGCTATGCAGGGTCACCGAGAATGTACTTAATTTAGCGAGAAATGCACAAAAGTTGTCAGTTGAAGACAAAGAGAGAGCACAATTGAAATAAGGACAGACAAAGAGAGAGAGAGAGAGAGAGAGAGAGAGAAAGAGAAACTGAATGTATGGGAAAAGCAGAGCGAGCATAGGAAGGATAAAATATGCTATTCTATGCTGGCCAAAAGTATGTCAAACTGTTACTGCAAAGGATACAATTAGACTCGTCCCTGGGATTTTGGAATACGGTGCTGTGTTCTCTGCTCATCAAAGCCAAATACGAAAAAGCCGACCGTTAAGCTTTGTCATATAAACAAAATCCAAGCGGAATTTTCATTGCTTATTATTGCCAGGCATCAAGCTGAAATTAAGCAGCTCAAAAGTCGCAAGTTGCAGGTCAGAGCCAGGTAACTGCATGGCCAAGATCTCACAGAACCAAGAAGAACAAGAACAACAGAAAGTATCGAATTTCGTTTCCTGTGTGTGCCATAAGGCCTATGGCCAGACCATTCACTTGTCATTATGATTCTGAACAATGAACAGTGACCTTAGTTACTCCAAAGCACTGCTGGCTACTTCTTTTTGGCTATACACTGAGAGAATCAATATGATTGAATACGCCCGACGTAAGTTTATGAAAGAAAGAGCCCAAAAACATTTCATAATCTTTTGTGAAAGATTTTCGATTGCTTTTCTGCGTGTACTATTTCCTTCTACTCACACTCACTACTCTCCAGTCTCCTGTCTCCTGTCTCCTGTCTCCCACTCCCTCTCTCTCCCTCTCTCTTTCTCTCTCTCTCTCTCTCTCTCTCTCTCTCTCTCTCTCTCTCTCTCTCTCTCTCTCTCACTCTGCTCGCTTATCTTACCTAAAATTTGAAATCAGATCCGATTGTTGCATCCAGTCGCACAATCAACACACACAAATCGTAACGATTTCTCATTTTAATCAATTAAAAAATCAACGACCAGCTATTCTCTCCAACGGTTTTCGATACTCAGTTGGGTCTCTCAGCTTATTTTGCGCCTGGCTAACTGTAAATCGCTGACACTTGCCGAAAATATGCTGAAAACTTGCCAAATCTGAATTTGACTCTGACTTTTGCAAACTTGCAATTGGAATCTTCGCAGTTTGTTTGATTAATGAGGTGAAATGTTGTGAAATATTGTCAGCAGTTCTGCTTCTTCTTCTTCTTCTTCTTCTTATGAGTGTTACTGGAAAAGGGCATATATCTTGTAAAGAAGCTGTGAGGAGTGGAACGGAAGAGAGGGCCCAGAACCAGTAGAGCGACAAATCAAATGGAAATCAATACATACCCGAAATTTAACGCCTCGCAAAATTACCGTTGTCTTGTTACGAATACACTCAACCGAGTTCCTTATAAATCCATCTATAAAGTATTCACTCATTTTAGGTGGAGGGAGTGCTAATGTGAGGTACACTAATTGAAACACCGCCACCCTGTACGTAGGCTTTAAAATGGCATTTCAACAACAAACCCCATTCTATGACTTCCAGCACCTTAAACACACACAGCACCGCATCTCTTGGTAATGTGACCCACTTACAACATATGAATAAATATGGCACTAAGTTGCAGTGGTGCAGAAGGCGCATTAAATTCTAATAATTCGCTATTATGACATGATAGTCACGTATTAAGCTTTGCAACTGTAACCAAAAAAAAAAACAGAAACGGCTCCAAAATTATGATACGGCCCAGCAACCGGTTATTTACCCAAACGAAAACTACTGACTGCAAACCAATATTTCCCCTCTATGTCCATGCGTCCCGCAAAGAACCCACAATTCAGTTCAGAAAAGATTGGAAAAATTTAAATTGAATGCACAAAATGTCAATATATTTCGATTCGAGAAAATGTGTAAAATTTGCATTCGCATCGTGAAACTGGCCCAATAAATGCTCGTGTTTCACGACTCACAGCCTATGTGGCATGCAACGGCATATTGCCACATATGTACAACGGCAGCAATGTGCATTATTGTTTTTCATTCATTTTTTTTTTTTTTTTTTTATTTATTTAGCTTGTTTTTGGCCTGAGGTAAGCGCTGCATTAACATAACAAAGGTGCAAGACTTGGCGCCTGAGAGCGAGTAAACAAACTTAACAACTACTGAACAAAACACCACCCTAAGGCCCTAAAGGCCTGCTGCCTTTTAGGTATTTTTTGTGGTACTTTTAGACATAGCAACCATGTGGAAATTCACTTACACATAGTTCCGCTTCACATCGATTTCAGTTCCCTTTCAATTTCTGCAACAATGATCACCCACCCAATTTTTCGCAACAGCGTTGTTGCTACTGTGTTCATTTAAAATATTTAGTACAGGTTCTATATACAAAAAAAAAGGCCGTGGATTATAGACAATAATCTGACTAAAAGAAGAATTATGCAATAAGATAGTACAGCCTTAACGAATGAGTAACTAAAGCCAGCGCTACGTATGCGTAACTCGAGCGACAGTCTCGCAAAGTCCGTAAAGCAATAGACAAAATACACATACATATTTAATTTAATTTTTTTTTTAAATTTATAGATCAGTTTTTTGTACAGATTAGCATTATGTGATTAAAAAAGAATGCAAGCATTCGTTTGAGATTAGGTAACAGCTGGAATTGCCTGATAAAATGCTATGAAAAGGCCGACATATGATATTGTCGATATTAATCGATTGGATACCAAATTTCCAGAGCCCTATAGGTCAATAAAATGCAAGGGAAAAGACTATATCTATTGGCTTTTAGTGAAAAGATTAAGTTAAGATTTTCTGCTGCTAGTTTAACAAATGGGGTCTCCATATCTCCTTGCTACTATTAGTGGTGTTAACAGAGTTCCTTCGAGCTCATCCAATTCCATATACAATTAATTTCAATTTCATGTTGATCAGCAATGATACATCAGTATCTAAAGTATAAGCAACATTCAACAGAAATTGGCCATAATTTCTGTTAATGCTGTCTGAGGTTCAAGGAGCAGCAGAGCAGGTCGAAAGCAGGGCCAGAGACACAAGGCACAGACAACGACTAATTGAATGCCTTTTGCGTGGGCGTTGCACAGCCAACGCACTTACAACAATTGCCGCCAAACTGTAGCCAGCCTCCAACTGCATATACAGCTCATAGTGAAAATACAACTACAACTATAACTTCAACTACATTTGCATTGCATTCCTGCTTTAGATACTGCATGTAGGTATATATATATTTATATATATACATTATACCATACTCATTTTTCAGCTGCGTCTGAGATTTCACGTTCAAAGGTTATGAAGTTGTCGTGTCAAGGTTTCATTATTTATTGTTGGACTTGTAAGAGCCCGAAAAAAAAAGGGTTTGCCATTTCCAAAACAAAAGCTATAGGTCTATAGCTAATGCACCCACTCCCCAGTATCCCTCTCTCTTCCTCTCAGATTGCCGTCTGTCTCTCTTACTCATACTGTGTCTATTTGTCCGCCTGTCCGTCTGTCTGTCTATTGCCTGTCGCTGGCTTTTGACTGCGCGTTGCTCTCTTGCTCCTGTCAGTTATTAATGGAGCGCCATTGTCTACATCAACCCAATCTCTCCATCTTTCTCTCTTTTTATCTGCTGTACTTTGTAACGGCGCTTTGATTATTGTCTACAAAATTAGCATTCAATACAGAGAATTATACATGAATTCTACCAGTCAATAGGCCCCAATCAATGCCGTACTAGAACCCATCGGGAGCTATCGTTCTTTCACTCTGGATTCCTGATCTTTCATCATTTCTTTCTGGCCCATATAAATATTTACCAGCCGGAAATGCTGCTCTTAAACTATGTGTGATTAAGATTCGAATTATGAAATTGAGACAAACAGAAAACTTAAAGTCAAATATACTCCATATAGTGTCCTTCTAGGTATAAAATAGTAGTCTACCCAAGTATTTGTCTAGGGTATAAGATGGATCTGTATGATTTTCACGAGTATCTCTCGCACACATGTAGGTGGTGCTGTCGACATTAACATTGCTATGGTACACAGATCTTGGCATTAGATAGGCAATGTGAACGATACTCTCTTTAGCTTTCCCACTATCCTCTCACTACCCCTCTCTCTCTCTCTCTATCTGTCTTCTCTCCCAATGGCAATCGTGCAGAGTCTTGTTGATCTGGTTGCTAGGTTAACTCTGGCACTGTAGACGCCGTTGAGGATGACGAGCTGCGGATTATGGTTGATGTTGTTGATTTCAATGTTTCATCTGCCGCACAGCAACAACAGCAACAACAACAACAACAACAGCAACAACAATGAGGCATTGCAAGAACAAGAACGCGCCTTTTAATTGCCGTGCCGCCAACTGGCATTACAAGCCAAAAGACGAACATGACAACATGGAAGACGACGCGGACCCGGACGAAGATTTGAGGCACCAGCCGGCGAAGTTGAGGCCCAACACAAATACCAAATATTAAAGCAGTTATGACTATAGGTGAACCTTCACTCTACACTCTCTTAATGTCTCTTTCTCTGTCTTTCTATTAAATATATCTCTCTAATATCTTTACTATATATAAATTGCCTAAACTTTCTATAATAATAATAATATAATTTTTGCAATGATTTCAGTGAAATTTAGAGCTTGTGCCAAGTTGAATGTATTTATCAATATGCTCTATGTGAGTGTATAATAATTTTGATGGTAGTGTTGGTGTTGTCTTCACCGTTTCCGTGTCTGTAGTATTGCGGTTCGTTCCGTGTTGCAGTTGTGGGTGGAGAATATGACGCTGATGTTTGTCTCTTTTGGTCTCTACCCACAAATCCCCTTACTTGTCAGCTGACTTTTCTGCATAAGTAGAACAGGCTGAAGAATTGTTGTTATTGTTGATGTTGATGCTGCTGTTGTTGTTGTTGTTGGGAAGACAATAATGTGCTTGATGTTGCTGCTGCTGTTGTGATTGCCGCTGTTATTTGACATTGCAATTGTTTTAATTTCAGCGACAACATTTCATTGTGCATGGCCTAGACATTTCCGGAGTGATGGCAGCCCATGAGAGACAGCAAAGCAGCGATGGTGGGATTGAGAGAGAAGATAATACATGGTTGTCCGGTACGGTTAACCACTTATCGTACGGTATTGCTAGTATTAGGGCATGTGTTTTACCATCGATTCAAAGACCTCATCCATCTGCAGCAGCAGCATTAGAATTGCAAAAACCACTCAAAATCAACGACAGCAGCAACAAGCAAAAATGTTAAAGTGATCACGTTTTTCAGCTACAAAATCCTTTAGGAAAATCAACAGAAAAAAAAACCCCAACAACAGCAGCAGCAGCAGCACAAAAAAAGCCACAAAAATTCTAGCTGTTGCTGCTGTTGACATTCCAAGCAACTGTTGCTGCCGTGGCTGCTCATGCTAATTTTGCATATTTCTTTCCGCGCCGCAACTTTACCCACCATATGGTATATACGTGCACATATATGTATACTTTTAGTATATAATCTAGTACTATTGGGGCCCTGTAACTGTAAAATGCGCGCAAAGAAGCTTCAGCCATGAAGCATGAAACTGAAATACCAGTAGCAACAACAGCAACAACAACAACAACCATTGTTATGGGTGATTTTACTTATATGTGATTTTGTTTTATTTTTTTGAGATTATTGCAAAAATTTGAAATACCCTTCTTTATAGCCCTTTTTAATAATTCCATCAGAGTTGATAATCCAAAGTTTTATTTGTCATAAAACTATGTAATGAACAATAATTTATATTTCATTAATTAATTTTTTAATTAAATATTTTTTAATTAAAATTAAAAAGAAATCCAGTCCATACATGCAGCTGTTTTGCTACAGGGTATTTTCCAAATATTTACAGCATTTTGGTGAACACACATACACATATGCAAAATCAGTCAGGGCAACATTTTGGATACCTAGAGCAACAGCTGAAGGGGGTGCACAAGGCAGAAAGGGGTTTGGGGGTGTGCATAATGCAAATAAATGTCGATAATTCAAACGATAAGTTTGTCTTTTGTCTTGTTTCCAGCTACCGTTTGTTGTATTTTGCTTTAGCTGAAGTTGTTGTTGTTGCTGCTGCTGTTGATGTTGTTGTTGTTGTTGTTGTTGTTGTCGCTTGCCTGGAGCAACAGCCATTACGGCTGCCTAGACAGGCAGTTAAACAGACAGACAGAGATAGATAGTAAGACAGAGAGAGAGCGAGAGTGGGGGGGACAGAGGCAGGTCGGGCTGGAAGCAGACCAGGACCAAGATCACGATTTTCAAGTTTCGACATTTGATTGAGTTTTCGTACTAACGAATTTTCCAAGACTCAACGAGAGCAGCCAAGACGGTGTGTATGTGTGTGTGTGTGTATATATATGTGGGAGTAAACATTTTTTCGTGTTTTTTTTTCCTTTTTTTGGGTTTGCGTTACATACGCTAAAAGCGTTAATTTAACACAAGTGACCCGATAAGGCGGCTTCGGTAGGCGGCATTCAAAACGAAAGACTCAGAACACAAACGCCAGCAACAGCAACAGAGACAGCAACAGATGCGGCAGCAGCAGAGGCAGCAGCAGCAGATAAACAGAAATGTTAACTTCACATATAGATAAAAATATGACAAGTTGACTGTTATTAGTCACACAATTAACATATACAAATATTGCAGGAAGCGAACAAGTTTTTGCTGTTGCTGTCGCTGCTTCAATTGGCGGTGAATCTCAGCTAAAGGTTGAAAATATTTAAGAGCACATTCAATAATAGTTAAGGAAGTTTGTGTATAACAAATACAATTTATAAGAATTTTGTATAAAATAAAATATCCATGAGTAGGGGCGGTGCCCGACACCAAAGGGTCTATTTAGCAACAAAAAACATTCAAATTAAACTCTTTTATATTATATTTATATCGAATTAAATTCAAAATATTCTTTATTTATTAATCAAGAATATTTATACTTTATTCAAATTCAAAATTCAAAACATTCTTTATTTATTAATCAAGAATATTTATACTTTATTAGATCTGCCACATTTTCTTCTGCCTGAAACTGACTTTGCATAAAGTTTATCAACCCAGGATCTATTATAAATATTCTTTGCATCTGTGAAACTTAACAAATTTTAAAGCTATAGGCTTTTCCTATGGAAAGTTTATTTTTGATATTCGAATTAAATGAAATTTATTATTATATTATATAAAATTATTTTATACATTTTGATACATTCGGTTGCACTGTGCGATTGCAAGTCGTTTACATACGAAAGGCGGTCTTCAAACAGATGCAGCAGACGATGCTGGCTGCAGCAAATTGTCAATTACTCATGCGATGAGCGAAAGGAGCAACAGCAACAACAGCAGCAACAGATGAAGCAGAGGCAGCAGCAACAACAACAGCAACATCAGCAACATCAGCAGCAGCAGCAACTACGACTGGCCAGCTATATATGCAGTATGTTGTGCAACTTGAGGCAATGTTGCTGCTGCTGTTTCTGTTTGGCTGGCGAGGCGACCGCCTGTCGTCGACGACTGCCTCTTAAAGCATCATTAGCAGCGATAATTAGTGCCGTGCAGCGACAGCCCAGAGATTGTCAGGAAGAGGCACAGCCAAATGGCACACCGATGTCTGTCTTGTTGTCTATCTCTCCCTCTCTCTCTCTTCCTCTCCCTCTCTCTCTCTCTTTCACTCTCTATCACTGTTTCTTTCTTTCCTCTTGCTTACTCAACCCCAACACATTTTTTCGGCTAACAAATTTGCAAATGTTTTATGTTTCTCATGTCCAAGTCCATTTAACTTGTCATGCATTATTCTTCGAAAAAGCAGCAACAGTTGCTGCTGTGATTGCCCCCAAAATGTGTAGTAATTCGAATTGAGCAATATGCAAGACTTTGATTTATATTTGCAGCAAATAAATGTTTATTAAGCAAACTTTTGCAGCTACTGCTGTT
Organism: Sphaerogastrella javana; assembly: GCA_037040025.1. Lineage (NCBI taxonomy): Eukaryota > Metazoa > Arthropoda > Insecta > Diptera > Drosophilidae > Sphaerogastrella > Sphaerogastrella javana. Next base: position 42,177 of record JBANCZ010000048.1, on the reverse strand, counting down.
TCTGCTGCTGCTGTTGCTGTCTCTAAAACCTATGATGTTGCTGCTTTGTATGTTGTTGCTGTGCTGCTATTTTTGCAGCGGATGTTAGAGCATCTGATTGCTAAGAGTTCTACCTTCAAGGCATTATTTACAGCAGCAGCAACAATATCAATAACAGCAGCAACATCAGCATTAACAGCAGCAACATCAGTATCAACAGCAGCAACATCAGCAATAACAGCAACAGCAGCAACACCAGCATCAATAGCAGCAACAGCAGCTACTTAGCACACTTTTTTTACAGTTTGCAACTGTATACTATATATTATGTATATCTCTCTATGTGTAGGTGTATGTGTTTGTTTTGCAAAAAAGTTAACAAGCTCTCGCCGCGTGCAAATGATGCTATTAAATTGGTATTTAAAATTTAAGTTGCACTTAAATCGCACCTCTCGTTCAAAGTCTTAACAATACGCCTCTACCACACACTCTGCCTCTCTCTCTCTCTATCTATCTATCCCTCTCTCATTTTACCTCTCTCTCTATCTCTCTCTCTCTCTCTCTCTCTCTCTCTCTCTCTCTCTCTCTTTCTCTATCACTCTCACTACCTCCGTCTAACTTTTTTGTGTGCAAAGATTTTTTTGTTGCCGCAGAACAACAATGGCAGCAGCAGCACACGATTTTTGCCTGCCTTTTGCATATGTATGAAGGCATCTAATCTGCACGACATAAAAGTGTGAGTGTGTGTATGTGTGTAAGTATGTATATATGTATGTGTGTAAGTATGTGAGTCTGATTGTAGAACCGTATAAGCATCTAAGATGCCGCTTGCGATTCGTGTTACTTGCATAGATCGTCACCATTACAAAGCTTGTGCCCATGTTGCTGCAACCACAGCAACTGTTGCTGTTGTAGCAACCAAAAACAAAGAAAAACAAAATACCACAAAAACAAAAAAGCATTTCAGCCATTTGGCTAAACGAACGATATTGTTCTGCTTTTTTTTCAAACTTTTCTCCTGAAAGCATATTATCATCTCGAACAACAGCAACCAGGCTGCAGCAGCGATTGTTGCTGATTCAAATGTGTTGCACTCTCAAATGCTAAACTCAAACTTAATACTTTAGTATTTGTTTTTGTTTAGTTGGTCTGCACTGTTTACATTTGCTTCATCTTCACGCGTTTATCTGCTCTGGCAATTGTTGTTGCTGTGAAAATTGTTGCTGCTGTTGCTGTTGCTGTTGCTGTTGTTGATGCAGTTGTTGTGGTTGTTGCTTCAAATACGATTCATTGATAAAACATTCTATTTGGCAATTAATTGGCGTTTTGTTAGTTTGTCTAGTTAAATTTGTATAAATGTTTTGTGCTGCATGTTGCTGTTACTATTGTTGCTGTTGCTGTTGCTGTTGCTGCTGTCGTTGGTGTTTGTCGCACGATATTGAAATTACAGGCAGCAGCAACAAGTTGCTGTTGTTTGGCTGTTTGCCGTTTCGTGATTGTCAACAGTGATTACTGTTTGACTTGCTATAGCTTCAATCTCTACTAGAAACACGCCCCCAATTTTGCCGACCCACTTGGCACCGACAATTAGAAAGGGAGCGTAGAATTCGCTACAAATTCACTAAGGAATCGCTTCGAATTCACAATGAATTCTCTTTGAATTCCCTACGAATTCGCCACGAATTCGTTCGATTTATTGCGAATTTATTAAAAATTTGTTTCGAATTCACTACGATTTCGTTCCGAATTCACTATGATATCACTACGATTTCAATACAAATTCGCTTCAAAATCGCTTTGTATTCACTATTAATTAAATTGAGGGCGTTACACAGCAGCTGTAACACAGGACAACCCAATCAGCCCCTAGGGGGCCTAAGCCACTACCTTTTCACTATCTCTTACACTACCAATCTCTCTCTCTCTTTCTCTCTCTCTCTCTCTCTCTCTCTCTCTCTCTCTTTCTTTCTCCATCGCGTTCTTTCTATCCATTTACCTCTAATTCTGTTGGTATTAAAAGTCTAGGCAGCCGGCCAAGCCAATTGACATCAAGTCGAACAGCGACAGATGCTAAAAATGTTGCACAGCCGAGAATTTGCTACTTGCAACAGTAGCAGAGCCAAGTGCAACTGTGGCACCGATGAATTTATGTATGCAAAACATTAGCCAGCTTAATAGAGGGCCGTATTGCAGCCAAGGGAAACCGAAAGCGACATCGTCTGTGTCTGCAGTCGGAATCGGAATCGGAGTTGGAGTTGGAGTCGGAGTCGGAGTCGGAGTCGGAGTCATAGTCGGACTCTTACTTTGACTCTGACTGACAGGACAAAGAAGTTATTTTTTACAAAAGAGCAACAATAACAGCAACAAGAGCAACAATAACAACAACGGGAGCACCAACAGGCGGCGGCTACTTCAAGTGATGCAACCACAAAGGGCAGCTCACGGCAGCAACAGTAGCAGAAAATGCAACCGTTTCGCAAAATGTGAGAAAAAGTAAAAGTACCACCAAGCGCAAGTGAACAAACGGCTCCAAGCATGCTCGACTAGAAGAATTCTTCCCATTAATCTATCGACTATGTAAAATAATCTATGAAATTGAACTAATCACATAGCAACTGTTGCAACCTGTATTGCAATTTGAGAACCACAGTCCAAGTTGTAAAAGAATCTCAACCAATATACCTTTTGAGCTTGGTTTAGAGGGTAAACCGAAAAATTCTATAGATGCCCCTGTTTGCTTGGCCTTCTGCCGTCTGCGAGGAGTGTATGCAAAAATGCCAGGACATAAATTATCTTCGCCCATTCACCGGACAAAACACGCTCAATGAGAGACAGAGACAGAGACAGATACAGAGGGAAGGAGAAAGAAAGAGTGAGCAAGAGAGACGGTACACGCTACACAAACAGATACACGTATAGCGATAGAGAGACAGAGACCCGCCAAAGCTGGAGCCTGTCAACTGCAACGCAGTGCCAAAGTCGGCGGGGTAGAGCCGTCTGTCAATAACCAAATCTCAACCGAAACATTGAAACACAAGCGACAACCTAAAGGTATCCCAACTAAAACAGTGAAACATAAGCGACATGGCTTAAAATACCCAAAGGCCAGGGCAACAAAGCAAAAGTGTGGCTACAAAATGGAAACTTTTGCATACAAGGATACCTTTGCGAAGTGACAGGGCATGGAGGAAAAGTCACAGCCCAAAAAATCAACTCGAAATACTTGATTAATTTATGGCCGTTTGTCGCCCAACTAAATCCAGGTTCAGCTTCAGCTCGAGTCCCAGCCTAAGATCCACTTACACGCCCAAGCTCGAGTCCAAGTTCAAGTCACCACGTGTTGCATTTGCTGTTAGTTTGTTTCCGAGGAACAACCATGTCACAGATGAAGTGCACAGGGGAGCTACAGATACTCCATAAGGCGTTTTACATAAAATGTTGGGGAAAACTCTCATTTAACCGTGGAGGTCAAATGAAGTTGGTTTCTCTTTGATTGTCTTTTGAAACCACGAATTTCAACAAAACTTCTACAAATAATTTTAAATTTTTTTTCAGTTCAGTTTAGATCTACTTAAAAATAAGAAAACATAAAAATATCAGTAACATATTAATGCCGAAATAATGTATACTAATTAAGGTAGATTTATGAATATGCGCCATCAGTAAACTCAGTCAAAAGTTCAATGTTATCAACATTGGCAGCCGAATGAGCCCGAATTAAGAAATTAAAGTCGAATCAGATATAAGACCGTGTGACTCAAAAGCCAAACACAAAAATATCAACATGAACAGAAGCAACAACAACAGAAATTGATTAAATATGAAACACGCAAACTGTTTCGATCTACACCATGCGTCCGCCCCCTTTTTGGATCTAACTTGCGACGTTATCTCCAGCTAAATCAAGATCGAGATTGCTTTGCCTAAGAGTGCCTCAGTCTCTGTTTGAGGCAGTGCAGCATTTGTAAAATTCAAAAATTAATTAAATTCATAAAACTATTTATTAAATAAAGCCTACAATTGTTTTTTTTTCCTCTTGGTTTTTGGCTATACCGAAATCCAAACACCGTCTTATCGATGACTGAAAATCACACGATCTGCGTACCGGCGCATAGGTTGTTCGACCACAAAACAGGCGTGTTGCATGTTTTCGCTGAATATCGCTTACCAAATTTTTTGGGGACGGCCGTGTTTGGCAAGGTTAAACATCAATTAAATGTTGTAAAAATTTGCTGCTGGCAGGCAACAACTGCAACAGCCTCAACGGCAGCAACAGCAACAAATCTAACGCCTGGGTTTAGATTCGTTTGTCACTAAAGCCAGTGTTACCATCGCAGGCAGCTGCACACAGTGAAATAGTAGTAAAAATTGTACATTTTATGTCTAATATTTACAGCTTAAAGTGGCACTGATTTTCTTACAGTGTACCATGCCACTTTGCTGCTCAGTTGGCAGTTGCAATTGCGCTCATTTGCATAAAACTAATTTGGTATTAAATGCTAAGCCAAAAGAGATAAAATCATTAACATGCATTCAGTGCACTGAGCTCTCTCTCTCTCTCTCTCTCCCTTTCTCTTTCTCTCTCTCTCTGTCTATCTCTGTCTCTAAATTGTGTGAGAAAATTGGTGTGCAGCCCCCTGCATTCTTTCAGACCATCCAACTGCCACATGCTGCTGTGATAACGCAAACCAATTGGACACCAATTGGACAAATGTTGCGGTTAGCCTGTTGCCTTCTTACACCAAAATTTCGACAACAAATACCAACACTTGTGATACTGTTACGAATAATATAAATCTCATTCATAACACCAAAAAAACCAACGAAAATTACTCAAGCTACCACCCATTATTTCATTTATACGAAACTATTCTAAAATAAAAATAAGTTTATGTGGTTTTTATAAAAATGATTTAATAAACAGTCGTCAGTAAAAAATATATATCCAACTTTACGGACAGAACCTGAAAGTTGTTTCGGTGCTTTTGTAATTGAGTGTTGGAGAAAAGGGTCTTTAAAAAAACGTCAGCCTTTGGAGCGATTGGAGACTCTCAAAAATTCACGGTCAGACTATCGCCTGTTTTATAAAAGTAAATCAACCCCTACTAATATAGCCAAAGTGTGTTATATATATTGAAAATAAATATAAATGGTAAATTGTTATTATTATAATTAAGATTTATTTGTTTAAGACCAAATGTTAAACTTCCCCAGTAATGGATCTATCGCAATGAATTTCGATGTTGCTGTTTATGTTAATGTCATCGTGATTTTACAATTTCTACAATTTATTTACCTTAAGCTTTATCTGATAAATACGTGCGCTCTCTCTATATCTACTATTATATCTATGCCCATCTCTGTCTCTCGTTCCCAGCAGGTGCATTTCCCGTTTGTCCATTCAAAGAAGAGGTTCATATTGAGGGGGGACAAATTATCCAGAAATTGTTCATGCGCTGTGGGGCGCAATTGCAGCGTTTTGGGGATGCAAGATGCAACATGCAACACTTGATCAGGTTGCCCAGTTGCCAATTGTCTAGAAGTTAGAACCTGGAACAACAAGCAGCACCTCCTCCATTCAGCCATAACGCACAAGAAATCAAATTTAACCTGACCCGAAATACGCGAAATGCGAAACGCTTTGCCTCAGCGACAAGCTCCAAACAGAAATTCCTCCAGCTTTAGCTCCAGGTTCAGCTCTATCTTGAGTCACCGCTATATGGTGCCAGTTTCAACCTTAGCTCCAACTGCAGCTCATGGCCAGTGGCCGGTCACCTTTGACTCCAGCTGACGCGCCGGTAGTCTTTAACCAAGAGAAGCCGTTTCGGTGTGGTCCTCTCCCCTGGTAGCCCACCCCCCCATCGATTAGACAGAGGTTAATACACTTGCCTCATGTTTAATGCTTAATGGCAATTTATAATATTTTTAATAAAACATTTCCTTTGACTTTGATCTAAGAAATGACCTATTATTTGAAATTACACTCAACTACAAAACACACACTAAAGTATTTCAACAAAATTACATCATAAACTAATAAAAGATCAGACTGAATATCAAAAGCAGTCACATTGTCATGTCCAACCTTGTTGTTATCTTGGGCAACATTTAAGAGTAGATCTTGAAATATTAGTCAATAAAGCTAAACTTTGGAGAGAACTTTTGCAGGGGTTAAAAGAATGTACTAATCCAGCTCTATACTTAATTTTGTTACTAACTATTATTCCTTTTCATGAAAAATAATAATAATAATAACAAGGTTGCCGAACCTTTACAGATTTGTAACGTTGCAACAGATGCCGATTTTCAGTATATTGTTTTATAACTCTATAGTATGTTTTATTAAAATAAATGTTCCCCTTGAACAAAAGGTATATTGGACTAAGATATTTCTTATATTATAGGTTATATGGTATGTATATAAAAAAGATTGCATTTGTTGTTTAGTGCTGGCGGGGAATTCTCCAAAGTAGACAAATTGCATAAAGCAAGCGTGGAAAATGTGAAAAAGCTCATGTTGCAGAAGTTGTTTAGTTTGTTGGGGTTGCTCTATGGTTAGACTCAGATACATACAGACACACATTGGCACAGTTAGACGCCCACTTAGTACGGTAATTTCGAAAACGTGCTCCTTTGACGAGATACAATCTTCGGTTGTTGTTGTTTTTGTTGTTATTGCTGTTGTTGTTGTTATCCCAGTCGAGATTAAGTACAGCAGTCAAACATCGACATTGCCATATACATATATACCCCCAATCGCCCTGCCCCTAGGCGCAGCTGCCTTGACAAGCGTCAGGCTTATGACGTCTCCAGACGCAGATCGTCGCCAGTCGCAACTCACAGATCGCAGATCGCAGATCCTCACTCATCATCAGCGTCTTAGTCTAATGGGCTATGGAATATCTACATTAGCCGAGCATCGAGTAAATACGACAGAAGAACGACAGAAGCTCAGAGAAAGACGGAGAGAGACAGAGAGAGAGAGATAGAAGGAGCGGAGCATGTTACAGAGCTGCATCCATTAGAGAAAGCCACCGGCGTGGTAATTAATTAGACCTGCCACAATGGCAACTAGAACTGTGGAGGCTATCGCACTGATCTGCTCTCGGTGCTGATTTAACTCTAAACCCCTCTTTCTCTCTCTTTCTTTTCCACTACCTCCCGATGTCTCCATCTTTTGGCGTCTATGATTTAACCTCTATGCCTGATTCTCATGGCTGGAAAGTTACTCTGGGCCACCTACTTGCAGCCTCGTTCAACCATACCCCCAGAATGCCAGGCGAAGGCTTCATCATGGTCATAGTCACAGTCACAGTTGCAGTCACAGTCACAGTTGCAGTCACATTTGTAGGCACAGTTGCAGTCACAGTTTTAGTACGGTCACACGCTTAGCCACTCACATCGGCAGGTGAGTGGGCTGCACTTTCCCCTCGGTCTACGATTTGAAAGTAGTACACTTAAAGAAACAAAACATACAAACTATCATATGAATAGAATGCTTCATTGCTACTTAAAAGCTTTTCGTCTTAATAATAATATATTAAAATTAAATAAAATATTCAAGGTATATTATTCAAAGACACGAAAAATATAGTGTACAATTTAGTGAGAATTTTTTCGCTATGTGTATTCGATCAGCAAATGTGCTGTGGGCTCGTGCTCTGTCTGATATTCAGTTTCAGGATTCGCTAATCGTTGTACCCCATCAGCAACATTTTGTGAGAGTTGCCGTTGTAGAAGCAAATTCGGTCAAAATACATAGCCAGCTGTGGGTGGGCAAAGTTCCGGATTATTTGGAAGCTAATTAAATAACCATAAAGCGCCGAAGGGAACAATAACAAGAGAAGTAATGAGACAGTGAGGCAGAGATGCCATACTTCAAAAAATCATCTCGTTGTAGACACATTTTGAAGAGTGGACAGTAACATTTGATTTATCGTTATTTTCATTTAAAAGGCAAACGACAAAAATCAACAGCAACAACAACAACAACAACAAGAAAATGAGCAGCAGCAGCAGCCGCAGCAACTGCAACATCAACATTAACAAAAAAATCAACAAATCGATGTCCCATCGCGCTTTTTAATGACAACGACCAACTGGAAGGCTTCTCAACAACAACAGCAACAGCAACATCAACAGCAACAACAGCAACAGCAACAGCCACAAAAAAGTTCTATAAATTAAGAATATATATAAAAAATATATATACATTTTCCAAGTAAGTATACATATATATAAATTTACTCAAGTAAGTATACACTCAACAAAATCGTATACCACATTAGTCGGGATCACTCCAATACTAAGTTACATATATATACATATACATATATAAAACAAACTTCGTATTGCTCTTTATATAGATTCTGCAATTTTTTTCAAATAAATCTAATAAAAGAAATTCAACTATTTCTATATATAGTATATGTATATATTATATGTTTTTTCTTTGTGTGATTTTATAACATATATTTCTTTATATATATATATTTTTTTTTTTTTTGAAATCCCTTTTTTTATATATGTCTCTGTTAAACATATTTATATATAGGTTTAAATACACAAGGGCAAAAACAGCGAAACCAAAAAAAAACGGGGATTGTGTGAGAGGGGGAGTTGAAGAAGGAGATGGAGCAAAAAGGATGCCCGGCGGCCAGTTGTAAGTGAGCCACTGGGCGATGACTTCAAAACGAGCGACGACAGCAGCATCAGCAACAACAACAGCAGCAACAACAACAATGATGACAGCGACAATATCAACAGCAGCAGCAACATCAACAACAGCAGCAACAACAGCAGCAACAGCAGCAGCAGCAACAACAACAGCAGCATCAAAAGCAACATCGATCGCGCATTGCATATTGAGGACAGGCAGCAGTATGAACACTGCACCTCTCCCAGTCCACAAAGTCTGTCTCACTCACAGAATTCGTATTCAATTAAATAGCGTTTACGGTGCAATTGCCGGCAACAGCAACACCAACAACAGCAACAACAGCAACAGCAGCAAGGGCGGACTGCCTACTTGAGTTCAAGGATCTGCGGGGCGTATGATAGTCGCATAGTTTTCAAAAATTCAATTTGCGATCACATTGCGATTCACACTGAACTAGTTTTGCAACAACAACAGCTGCAATACCGACAGCAACAACAGCAACAGTTGCTGGCAGGCTGTAATGTCTGCGCGTCTCTGTAAAATAAGTTATTATCATAGTTCGATTTAATTGTTTGTAATTGAAAGTGAAAATGTTAGTAATTAGATTTTGAGCGGGAGCGGTGTGAACTAGGAAATTGGGTCTCCAAGGACGAGGAGACAGCATGTTGCCACATGCAACATCAGTTTTATGAATACTGAACTTGATTATAGTGAAATGTGCCATAGAAACATAGAAAATGTTGCTGTCGTTCTTGATGTTACTGTTGGTGTTGCTGTTAGGTTTTCTGTTGCTGATGTTGTTGGTGTTGTTGATGTTTTAGCTCAAATGCATTATGCTGCAATTCCATATCAAAATCGTGCACAGTCAGTTAATGAAGTTGCCAGATCAGCAAAAGGCAAAAGCAGCTGCCCAAAAAAAAAAAAACTGTCCACAGAAAACAGCAGGCAGCAGCAGCAGCAGCAACAGCAGCAGCAACATGCAACAGCGAACGCAGCAGCTGCTGTTCCTGGTGCTGCTGCTGCTGCTGGGGTCTACCTGTTGCTGTTGCTGTTGCTAGCAAATCGTGCAGACGATATCAGTGATCAACATGTTGCCAGCAGTCGCATCCCTTTGTAAAGCAACAACAACAGCAACAGCAACAGCAATGACACTGGCAATGGCAATGGCAATGGCAATGGCAACAGGAGCAACTGTTGCCGCTGCGGCGACAGAACAACAATTGCAACAATTGCTACCGATTTTTATTATTCGGCTGACAAATGTTGCTGCCATAACAGTTCGCTGTTGCTGTTGCCATTGATTGTATTTACTATTTCTTTTCTTTTCACATTTACTTTGATTTTTTTTTTTCGGCCAATGGCTAATTACAAGCGACGGCAGCAACATTGTATATATATATATATATTTAGTATATATATAATTTAGACACTGTGCATGCCACACTTGTTTAACTTGCTGCTAGACTCATTAAACCTGGAACAATTGTTGCTGATCCCTCAAACGTGTTGCAGTCCACAGGGAAAGTTGAAGCAGAGTGAAGGGCAATGAAAGGGGGACAAAGAAAGAGGGGGTTAGTGGTGAACGATTATGGCGACAGACGGAATTTGCAGCGCTTGTAAACGGCTGGCCAAAAGGCTTCCTGCAACAACAGCAGCAACAGCAACAACAACAGCAGCAACAGCAGCAACAACAGCAGCAACAGCAACAACAACAACATCCATAGTAATAGCAATGGCTGCAGTTGACCTTCGTGTTGGCGGGGTCGGAGCTGAGCGTTAGAACCGAAACAACATTGCAAAGCACTGAAACTCAGCAGCAGCAATTATTTCTATTTGTTGTTGTCGCTTCGTTTTGTTGCTGTTGCTGCTGCTGTTGCTGTTTCAGTTGATGCTTGGCTTTTATTTAAATTGCAACATTGTTTCTGTCGCGATTACCACTGCTGCTGACCGCATCAACAGCAGCAACAGCAGCAATAGCAGCCATAGCACAGACAACGTCAGCAATTTCAGCAGCAACAGCAACAACATCAGCAGCAGCAACAATAGGAACAACTGCAACAATATCAGCAGCAGCAACAATAGGAACAACAGCAACAACAGCATCAACAGCAACAACAGCAACGATAGCAACAACAGCAACAACAGCAACAGCAGCCGTAAATACAACACATTTAAGCTTCAAAGTACACACAAACCAAAAATCGTTTAATTTTTAAATATTTAAACCAAGAAAAACCAAAATATCTGTTCATTTTGGTCAATATATTGTACATCAAAATAGGTTCGACATTAGTTCAATCCATCATTTTTCTCGCTCTGTATAAATCAATCTCTCTCTCTCCCTCTCCCTCTCTCTCTCTCTCATGCTGTCACTCTTGTTCTCTCTAGCTGTTTGTTGGGTTCTCAGGGCAATCAATTAAATATATATCAACAGTAGGGACTGCCCCGACAGTAGAGACCCTGTATTTACTACATTCGGAACAGAATTATATTTTTGGGGCAGTATGGTATTAAATATAATAATATTGTATAAATTGAATATTGAATTGTATATAAAATATAAAAGAAAATAACTTACATAGAATTAACATTACACACAGCAAATTTAGATCAAGCTTAAACTTAGTATAGCGTTTTAGCAAATTGATTGCACAAATGATTTTAATTCACTTTGATTAACATTTCAATACATTCGTATTAATATTCTACAATAGTTTGAACAATGATCAAAAATCCGCGTGGTTCGACCTGACCTTGCACATCTGAACACCACCGTAATCAAATTGCGACTGCGTCCCTCAGCTCTATATTCTTCGCTCTATATGTTTGGCAATTCTCTCGCTCTCTCGTTCTCCCGCTCTTCCGCTGTAATAGATTATGCACTTTTGCCATACTATCACATTCATTTGAGTGCGCAGTGTTTCGATGATCCTCTTCACACGCATATTTGTTTACCGAAAATTAAAATTTCGAGCAACAACAACAACATACAATACTTGCATTAAGTCTCCGTTACACGATATCCCCTTCCCTTCACTACTTCTCTTCATCTAATAGATTTATCGCAGTTGATCTTTTTCGGCGATTTGCATTTCCCACTCAAATTTGTTTACAAAAATGCGCTCATACAACAACAACAACAACAACAACAAGCACTTTCATTGTGTCTCTCTTTCCCCTATCCCCACCTCTTGTCCATATAATGAACATGTAGGTGGCCCATGTGCAGCATCAAATGAAAGAATGAATGAATGAATCGATCACAAAGAAAGGAACACTGACCTACAGATGATAGAAATAGAACTGGCCCGAAAGTAGAGTCCCTGTGTTTAGTATTTTCGTAAGAGAATAGTATTTTTGTAGCAAAACAGTATTTTTGGAGTAGTATAGTATTTTTGTTGCTGCATAGTATCATCGATAACCGATTTTTCAAAACAATACCAATAACACACAGAATTGATAGACCCTTTAGTGGTTTTTAAGCACAGGATCTAAAAAACTTCGTCGCAGATTGAAAAGCGTTGGCATTGCATTGATTTCTATCAGCGCCTTGGCGTTGTTCTGGAATTGTTGCTGTTGCAGCGGCAGCAACAGTTGCAGTTGCAAGCAAGAAGTGGAGCTGTGTATTGGGGATCTAGTGACAGGGTTGCAGCTAGAGTTGCTGCCAGTACCGATTATGAGATGACGGCTTAAATTGACAACGCGCTGGCTGAGATTGAGTCAGTGGCTAAGCTGCACACAGTGAGAAAAACAGATAGAGAGAGAGAGAGAGAGAGAGAGAGAGAGAGAGAGAGAGAGAGCGAGAGATTGTGGTAGTGGAAGTGGCATTGCGAGTGAATGAGCTGTAAAACCAACAACTGTCCTTTTGACGGTGCTGCAATTCACCGAATTCCCAGTTGCAGCCAGCGCAAAGACAAAGGCTTCATTCGTTCCCTCACCAGGTGCAAGGGGGCGGGGGTATGGGTGTGGGTATGGATGTGGGTGTGGATGTGGGCATAGATGTAGGTGTGGCGTGGCAAGGTGCAACGTATGAGGTATTGCTCTTGCTGCTTTCAAATCTCTTCACACGTGCAGCTGGGCAACTTGTTAAGGCTGCCTCTGGCATATCCTATGCGTATGCCTGTGTGTGTGTGTGTGGTTGTAAGCAGGTTAGCTTAGCGGCAGCTTATCCACTTGCAACAGATGGCAACTTCACGCTACAGACGCATGGCATCAAGTCCCATTGTCTGTCGGTCGCCCACGGCGATTGCTTCAAATATTTAAGGCAAAGCCTCAGGTCGCGTAAAGTGAGTAAGCTACAGTCGCGTCGACTCAACGTGCGGTTACATTTGAACAGTAGACAGACACATAAACAGCTGTAGTGTGAGTAGCACTATAAGATATAGACTATTCTTTTGAAATACTTTAATGAATTTATTGTTTTAAACTTTCACTAATATGTAAATATTAACAAATGAAATATTTCACACTGCTACAGCACACAGTAAATTTGAACAGGATTGCTTTGACAGATACTGAGATCCATAAGCCTGTACATTTCATATCATTCTCATCCAGCATGCCCTGTTCAAGCTTTTGGCATTAGAGGGTATACAAAGTGCATCTAACTTTTGCGTTAATCCCTTTTTCCTTGTGCTGTCATTCGCTGATGCCGCTGCTTTGCATGCCAAGCAGTTGCCAGAGTTGCAGCTGTTACAGTTGCCAGGGTTGCCGCAGCTGCTGCTGATCCGCTGTTGATTGGCCCAATGTTAGCGATCCATCGACGCGGTTATCCAAAGAACACGTGTCCCATCTGTGGCTTCGTTATATTCAGAGCCGAACTAACTCAATCTATGCGATAGCAAAACCATAACAAATTATGTTATCAATGTTGAGCCCTTTCGATACCCTTACGACCGCCTGGGCATTACGCCAAAGACAATCGGTTGTGTATTTTAATGCCGTTTGAGATATATCTGAAATTAAATGCAGAATCTTCGACTTATTAAGTTATTGTTGCTCCTAATATAGTTGCTTCTACGGCCTATCGATTAATTATCGATATCTTAAAAATGTGGCAAATGCCTTGCATTTTTTTAAATTGACCTTTCAATGGCTAGCGTATTATATTTATCGGTAGCCCTTTCGATAATTTGTATTCCTTTCTCGGTCCCTTTCTCTATCTTCCTCTTTCTATGTATCTCTCTCATTCTCTAGCTGTTTCTCTTTGGCTTGGCATTCTGCCTTTGGTTCTGTGTCTGTCTTTTTTATCATCTTTTCCTCTTTGCATTATTGCTTTTTATGCATTTGCAGCAGCTGCTTAAACGTTATTTACTCAAGTATCATTTGCTTTTCTTGTTTTTCTTTTCTTGTTTTCCTTTTTTTTCGGTTTTGTTGCAGAGAAGGGGTTTATGCAACTGCAGTTAAAACTTGCCTGCAAAACTTGGTATGCAAATGCAAATTTGCTGCTGAGTTTCGCTTAAGCTGGCTGAAAAATCTTGAACAAGGATTAGCAAAACTCAGATATACTCAAACACACTCGAGACACTCAACATTGCCGAGAGATACCATAGATACTGAATGTATTCATCAAAGTTTCGTCTCCCTCGGCTCAGGGACAGGGCGCAAAATAGCTTCATCTGAAATGCGTGACACGTACGCATTAATGCTGTCGAAAATTGTCAAATAAATCACTCATATTTATATAAATGCCCCTGATATGCTAGCTGAAAGCTAAGCCAAGACGCTGCTTAATTGCTAAAGCCCAAAACGCTTGCTCGCTTGCTCCGCTGTCGTAGTAGGCTATATGCAAATTAATAGTATTCCATTGCCTCTGGCCACTAAGCTACACTGGGTACACTAGTCTCTTTCTAGCCACGGTGCACAGATAAGCGGCTGAAAACGCTGAAAACGTGTTTCCGCATAAATTATTAATCGCCCCCCTCGCTTTCAAGCAGCTCGATCAGTTGGTTCAGCCAGGGGCGGAGTTGGGGAAAAAGGGTACAGCAAAGCAAACGCAACATGGCAGCACGACATCGGAGTGGACTGCGTGGACCCCGGTGACTCTGTGTCTGTATCAGCACACACACACACACACACATATGTGTATGTATGTAATTATTATAGAGTGTCTGTGTATGTGTGAGTGTGAGTATGTGTGTCATATCTCATTCTGGCCATGGCAATGGCCGGCACTTGCTTGGCCCCACGGCAAAAAAAAAGAAGACTAAAATATGTGTAACACCTGGTCAGAGAATTTTTTAAAATGCTAAAACAGCATTTTATTTATAACTATAGAAATATCTTTAGTCAAATATTAAACAGAATTATCTAGAGTTTAGTAACTAAAATTAGAGAAATTTATATTAGACTCATTTAAAAATAAATTTCTCTTTATGAATGCGTCTTTGTTAAGACTCAATTGTAATATTATTAAATATTTATAATTTAAGTAATTCTACTGTATTTAAACAGAAATCAATGAAATATTATTGTAATTAGAAAATAAAATTATAATAAATTCGACAGCATCAGAAATTTTTTCGAGACACAAAAGAACTATACACTGCTCTATAAAAGTTCACTTTAACGTTATAGGAATTATTTAAAAAATTCAATGTTTGTATCAAATAATGACATTTGATATTAACAAATTAATTGAATTTTTAGTTTAATAATAAAGTTATATTATTTAATTATAATAAAATATAATATTAATAATTTAGAAAAATTTACATCTTTGGAAATTTGTATAAGATATAAAATAAATAATAAATTAAGAGAGCAGTTTAGATTGCTGTACATTTAAAATACATTTTGAAAGTCAATTGCAAAACTATTTAAATGACTTGATATATTTAAATATCATATCAAATAATGGAATCAAAATATACAGCTCTATGTTCATATCAAATAATGACATCTAATAAATTTATGAATTTTATTAAACTAAATGAATTCAACATATTAATAATAATAATAATTAAATCATTTCGTTTACTTTTAAGCATGAAAATAGCCTCAATCTGCCGAAGAAACTTAGATGAAGCCTTGAAGCCTCTGCGTCAAAAAATGTAACTAATAAATGTCAACTGTATTTAAGGTTTTTTTGCAAGCACAGCTCAGATTTACGGCTGGGCAGCAGGTCAGAGTCACAAGAAGAGTGTATAGTGGATTTTTGCATTGCGAAAGCATACAAAATTTGCCAGCAACAACAATTGTTGTCTCAATCCAGTTGCTGGCTCTCTGTTTGGCTCTCTATCGCTCTTATAGCTTAATGGTTGTTGACAAACACTTGCGGCACATAATGCGACATTAAAGCCAATAAAATGCCACTAAAAAACAACAAACAGTTGAATAGTGGACAAAAAAAAACAAACAAACAAACAAACAAACAGACAAGCAGCTAAAGACATCGCATTTTCATTCATTCATAAAAACGCAGCCGCAAGACGCTGCAGAGACTTCTACTATTAAGTAAATATGTTGCTGTTGTTGTTGTTGTTGTTGTTGTTGCGGAGGTGGTGGAGGCGCTGCAGAACGGGTGGAGCGGGGGGTCATGGCATAAGCAGCACCGCAGCAGGGTAGCAGGGCAGCGGGGCAGCGGGGCAACAACGCTTTGGGTACTTGACTCGCGTGTTAGTCGCGCGCGCGCCTCGCTTTTACGACTGACACGGACAGCCCAGTTGAGCTGAGTCTATGGCCGCTTCCGTCAGCTTCCGTCAACGTCTTGAGCGGCATTTAATGTTGCTTCTGATTGTTGTTGCTGTTTGTTGCTTGTTGGTTGTCAGTTGTGGGTTGTCGGTTGCTGGGGTCTGCGCTTAATGTTTTGCCATAATAATGCTTTATTTTACTATCGCATGTGGGTTTCGTTCCCTGCGTCTCAGTTGGCTTCCCTGTATGTCTCTGTGTGTATAGGTGTGTGTGTGTGTGTGTGTGTGTGTGTGTTGTTGTCTGTGTCTGGCGAACGTCTGGCATTTGACCGTAAAAATTTTAATATGCCCTCGTTGCGGTGCGTGCACATTTTGGAGCCTCCACCCGCGGCCAAATCAATTGCCTGGCAATGTGCAACACCTTTATGGCCATTTTATGTGCTACACTTTTCACCTTGACATTGACAATTTGACTGTGGCGTCAGCCTCAATGACCATGTCCACAAGTATCAAGCCACAGCTAGCACAGGCCGTAACCACAATCGCAACCACAACCTGCCTCAACGTGTCCCACATCGAAAGTGCCATAAAACACACCAAGTGCCTCACAGAGAAGCAACAGCAGCACCAGCGGCAGTAGCAGCAGCAGGGGAAGAGAACTGGGGGTGCCAGCATAATCCATCATAAACATTTTTATGGGCGCTCGCATTTGGCCCACTGTTCCCGCCCCCCCTCCTCCTTTCCCCGCACTCTCAGAACGAGTCGGCTGACTTTGTTATGCGCTGCTACTGGCGGCGGCAGTAAAATTCGTTAAATGCTCAACAAATTGTTTATTATAGCAGTTTTGGCAATAAATGCGGTCATTAGCTCATTTAAGGTGTTGCCACCTCACTAACTGCACTGTTCTCGGAACATCCCTCTCCCTCTCGCTACGCCCCTGCCCAATAGAAACGCACACATTTTGCATACATACTTCCTCTATAAATCCACTTTCAGCCGAAACGTGACAAAATTCAAAATAAATCATGATATTTGCGGCGATTTTTTACGATTCAATAGCTATACTTTAGATGCCTAAATGGAATTATGCTTTTCTATAAGTAGGCGTTAACTATTGATTGATATAATGCCTACTTAGCTTATTCTAACTTGGCTTACCATTTTCTATAACACTTTAAAATTATATCAAAAATTGCATGGACTTGCCCTCTTTTTTAGAATTTCGAACTGATTGTGTTCCGTGCATGTGAAATTGAACTAAACCAGTTTTTCGAATACTTTTTGTTGTCATTTGAATGGATGTTTGAATTGCCAATGCTCGAATCGATGGAACGAATAAAATAGTACAAGCTAATTAGTAAGCTAATATATACTAAATAAAATTATAAATGTATGAATGCATTGAGAGCGATGCATACCCTGCATTTGGTACAGCAATTTATAGATGTGCTTTGTGACAAAAAAAAAGCTTGCTCATACATTTATATATACATACAAGTATACATTAATATATACATACATACATACACACATATATACATATGCATGCCCTCAAGACAGCAGATCTGTTATCTTATTTGCTTTTGTCTTGATATTCGATTCTTCGCTTGCTTTAATTCTTTTGTTTGGGCAGCCTTCGCTTGATTATGTGAAACCGAGCGAGAAACAGAGCAACTCTTTGAAAACCTCTACCTTTGTGCACAAGTACGAGGTATTCAAATATCATGACAACTTCAATATACCCATCATTCGAAGAGCATTGCATGAATGAAAAAAGAACTAGAAAACGATGAAAATCAGGCAAACAATACGAATTGGCTGGCGCATATTAGATGGAGTCAGAAATACCCTCTGTAGAATGTATAAATAAATTGCTAAAAAATAATTAAATTTATACACATAATTACATACAGTTATAGATTGATTTATATTGTATATTCATGCTATTAAAATGAAAAACAAATTACTGAAATGATATTTGAATCGTTTAATTTTCATCATTTCGTAGAAAATGCCTAGTATGCGCTATGCATTTCGAATTTACAGGGTATAAATATACATACATGTTATACGTATGCACATCTATGTATATGACTGTCTACAGTGTGTAGCTGTATTTATCTGAGATGAGTCCCAGCGGAGACCTTTCGGGGAATGTGAAATCTGCCATGCCCCCGTTTGAACTCATTTGTTTTTCTTCCTTTGGTCTCGAGAAATTAAACGACTTTCGCATACGCTACATAGAGTAGCTCAGAATGAGAATGAAAGGGCACATTGATTGTACTGAATGAATGAAAGGTTTCCATGTGTATTTGTGAGTGTGGGTGTGGGTGTGGGTGTGGGTGTGTGAGTGTGATTGTGGGTGTGTGAGTGTGTGGTACTGTCCATTTTTGCTTTTGGCTTAAGTATTCCATGGGCATCGCAGGAACCCTATCATAAGGAAGTTTGAATGTGGCCATTTGTGTATGGATTCCATAAATGAAGTCACATCCGTGCGTGGCATGTGCCACACTTACACACACACACACACACACACACACACAAGCTTTGCCTTGGTGTGAGTGTAAATGAGATGCTCACATATATACGCATGTTTGTGTATATATACATATGTATTTACAGCAGCCTATATGGGAATATCTCGCTATTTATAAGTATCTGCTCTGTAATGTGTCGGGTGATGTGTCACTGGGAATGGGAATGGAAATGGATGTATGTATAGGTATGGCTACACTCACGAGTAGTCTCACAACTCGTACAAATGGCCCACTATCCCACTGGCCCCCATTGAATCCACAAATCTACGCCCCATGAACGCATTCAGCCAGTAAACTGATTCTCTGTCTGTCCCAATGTCCGTGACCCAGTTCCGCCAGTCGCCTCCATGTGCGACTATCCATGTGAATAAATATATATGTACATATATATATATATTTACCATGTATCCACTCATATATGTACATAACATACATACATATATGTAACTTGAAATGTAAGTATGCATATGAAACTCTATATTTACATAAATATACATAAGCTTATATATGTATGTATGTACATATGTATATGTGCTTATGTATATGTGCTTATGTATATGTGCTTATGTATATGTGCTTATGTATATGTGCTTATGTATATGTGTGTCAACTTTATATGCAGACGCACAAATATTATAATTGCTTTGTCGACATTTTTGTCTAAGTTTCGTAATTAATTCTATTGGCTTTGATTGGACTAAATTAAAACGATCTGCGGTTTACAGACAACCAGACGAAAGGGAGAACCACAACGAAAGAGAGAGATAGAGAGAGAGAGAGAGAGAGAGAGAGAGAGAGAGAGAGAGACTGAACACTTGTTCAAGCTAGTCGCACGGATCGTGTCAATCGATGGATGTAAATGCTAATGTAACATATCGTACAGACACAGGTCACACAATGTTGATGTCAACCTGTTATGTTTGTGGCATCAACATGAAATGTACATTTTTAAATTAGTTATGTTACACACTTGAATAAATTAGGTGTAAATATATTAGTTTATTTCAAGAATTTCAATTTTACACAATCTTCTAAAACATGTAGCAGGTTATTCTTTGTTTAAACTCAGGAGAAACTAAAAAGTTTAAAAAGCGTCAAAGGTTACATTGAGATTGTTGAGTTCAACAGTCAAAAAGAGGGTGGCAATCCTATAACATAGTATAAACATGAACTTTCAGATTACTTCAAATAAAAAAATCTAAAAACTATTGTTTAAATTAGATTATTAATTAAAACAAAGCCATGATTTACAGAGGAAAACACTTGCACGAGTGTGCAAGATGAAGGAATGAGTTTGAGTATATGCATATGCGTACATACATAAATACATGCATACATACATACATACGTACATACATATTCATGCCAGCAAGATAACAGATCTCTTATCTTATCTTTTGAAATAAGCTCTCCAATTGTTTTTGCTTTGATTTTCGATTTTTCTCTTGCTCTGTTTCTTTGGTTTGGGCTGCCATCACTTAGAATAAGAAAGAGAGAAAGAGAGAGAGAGAAAGCGAAAGAGGGAGAGAGAGAGTGAAAGAAAGGTAGAGAGAAACGGCATTCAGATCAACGAATTTAAAATACTCTACCCGTGTGAACGTAGTAAAAGAAGTACAAAGCAAATGAGAGCTCCAATACACCGTTCAATAGAAAAGCAGCACGTGAAAGATAAACATGAAAATAGCAAGAGAAACTAATAGAACACAATAATGAAGAAAAAAAACCATACGAATAATGTTGGAAATAAGAAATATATAGAGTTAAAAATACCCTATACAAAATGCGCAATAAATTGCTATTTATTCATATTAATGCCGGTGATATTTAATTAATGTTTAAAGAATAAAAAAAAAATATAATATTATTAAATGTTTAGATTTACTTTGTTTAAATAAGTTTTATTTCACAGTTGAGACTCTAATAAATAAATCATATTTAGTTTAATTGAACGAAACATGCAATATATGAATAGGATATTCAAAAACTAAATATGTTTTAAATTTATTTTTAAAATAAATCATATTAATTTTGATTGAAAGACAAATTTTAGATTTAAATACCATACCAAACGTCTATATACATACATAAATTTGTTGTTAAACTTATTTTAATTAATTTAAATAAAGTTAATAATATTAATATTAATTTAAGGAGAAATTTAATATTTGGATACAGTAAAACATATCTATATACACCCGTATTCATTTATTTATTCAATTTGTTTTCTGTATAATTGAACCTGATTATAATTCAATTAAGCAACTATTCGAATGACCCTGACAGCAAAAACTCTTCTCATATAGGTTGTATATTTCTATAAATAATTCAGTTTTCTGCCCATTGTTCTTATAAAAAGCGACCTGTATAAATAAAAAATAAAAAAAGAAATACAAAAACTGCTCCAAAAATAATTCAAAAGATAAGTTCAGTCCAATTTGCGTTTAGCATTGCGTCACAATCTTGGGACCTATCGCAGGTTTCTCAAATAGTAAATAGTTCGATGATTTTGGGCTCTACGTTGTCCGTCTCTCTCTCTCCCCCTCTTACTCTCTGTTTGTCCGTCTGTTCGATGTGCCCTCTGTACCGTGAGTATGTGAGTGTTGTGTGAGTGTCTATGGCAAAGTCAAGCACGAAACTCATTTAAATTCAATTCGAATGTGACATTTTTGTGTTATTTTTTCTTCGTTCTTTATGTTTTGGTATGTGTCTGTGTGTGTGTGTGTGCGCGGAGTGTGTGTGTGTCTGTTGTGAGTGTATGTGTTTTGTGTATGTGTGCTGCTGGTATTTTTGGGCCTTTGACAAATGTGGCAAAGCTGTTGGACAGCGCAAAGGCAAACGCAGAGGCAAAGTCAAAGGCAGAGGCACAGGCTGGGCCTATTGGAAGAGGGGTTCGCGGAGGGGCGGTGACAGAGGCGACTGGAGGGGCTAGTGTAGCGTTCGCTGTCAGTGAACGTTTAAATCGATTTGGTTTCGGAATCAAATTCGAGTTCTCTACCTTTTGCATTGCTTGTGTTTGTTTTGCTGCCTGCCTCTGACGCGTTGTTGTGCTTTGTTAAGTTCCATTGTTATCCAAAAATGGCTGCATTATTTGTACACACACGCACATACACACACACACACACACACATACACACAGAGTATATTTTTCTTAGTTTTTTTTTTCGTATTTTTTGTATGTTTTTGTCATTTTGTTTTTGTTCGTGCTGTTCCCTTCGCTCTGCTCTGCTCGAGAACTTGTCCTGAGCCACAACTATTCGACTCGAGTCGACTCGACTTGACTCGAAACGTGATTCATGCGAGTGTTTTGGCTATTGTTGTTGTTCTTATTGTCATTTATATTGATAGGGTGTATTTTATTTTATGGTGTTGGGCGTGTGTGTGTGTGTGTAGTCGACATTATGTAAAAGCTGCCTGCCTCCTTGACGTCTTCAATTGCACTGCTGCTCGGTTATGGTTTCTGTCTGATTGTTGGCAATTTTCATAAACACACTAAATAAAACTCTTGCTACTTATTATACACATGTATGTACATACACACCTATATAAATATATATATATATATATATATATATATATTTACCTTTACTTTGTGTTAAATAAACCACGTAGTATACAGCGCATACCATTCTATAAACATTGTCTGGCTTTAAGTTTTGCTCTGCCATTAGCAGTAACAACATCTACAACTACATTGTGTTTAAGATTACACGCCCAGCTGATGGCAGTAATGGCATTATCATAATTATGATTATTATCATTACAATCATTAACAAATGCAAATGCAGCTGCTGCTTGACAAAATAAATCCATTAGGCGGGCCAACCCTCGACTTTAAGCGGGTTGCTTGACTGACCAACGAAATCCTTTGCTACAATGAATGTTGCGTTATAAAAAATTATTTAAATAAAGCACATTTTGTCATTTTGGAAGAAAATGGGGAAAAACAATGGAAAATATGCAATTCGTTCTAGCTGAGATTTGAAGTCGCGCATCGCATTAATGTAAATTAGAGGCACAAAATCATTGCAAATAGAATGGCTCCGGTTATTTTTTTTTTTTTTAGGCTGCTAAAAGACTCCAAATTACAGAAATCTAAATGCTTTATATATAAACCATGTTGTACATTTATATGTAAATATAAATCAGTAAAAATCAGCCAAGTTGCACAAATAAATATGCAGAAAATGTATAATAAATATGTAGAAAAAATTCCAATTGCATGCATTTCTTTTTAATTTGCTTTGAAAATTTATTATAATATAGATATTTATATATTTATATATATATATATATATAAGAAATATATAAGGAAACTGTTTACAGTCACGCAGACACTTAAGAAGTGTAATTTATAAACTCTTTCGTATAATAAATAACTCAGACTAAGAGCAACTCAACACAGAGTGCAGAAAAGCATTAGCAATGCAAGAAGTGGCATACACAAAGCAAATAAATACTCAATTAATATATTTGCATAGTTTAAAGGAATATTAATTAATAGAAATACTTCAAATGTAAATAAAATAATTGAAATATAATAATATATTAACTTTATTTAATAAAATTGTAGCTCATTTTGTGCAAACTTAAAGTCATTTATCGTTAATTTTCAGCTTGGTTAAATTTTACCGGTTTGACCCTGTACCAAGTACCAATTTGAAGAGGTATATTAAATTATGCAGCAGGGTGCACAATACAGGCATTAAGTAAAATATATATATGCATTAACAGCATCTCATATTTTATATGTTCTTTTGATGTTTCCGGCTTTCATATTGTTTAATGCTGCAGTCGACGACGTCCTACTGTTCGGTGTAATTTGGCTCAATCTCAAGTAGACGGCAGCTGGCTAATAATGTTTAAAAGTAATGTACTAAATTTCACCTTCTGACCAATGCCGAACATAATGAAAACGACAATGAGAACGAGATGGGGAGAAAGCAATAAGACACGAAACATGTGAGGCAAAGCCAAAAATGGCAACAAATTTGCGAGCAGGCAACAAAGATGTGCAAGAGACGAAGGTGGGAGAGAAAAAACGAAGCCAGACAAATTTTATATAAATAATTCATTGTTGTAACGTGCAAAGCTCGTCGAGACGATTTCAGTTAATTAATGAAACGCAGCTCAAGGCAAAGCAAACGGAGAAAGAACCCAAAAGCAAAAGCAACAAAGGCAACAACAATGGCAATGCCCAAAGACGCAATTGGAGCTACAGACACATGGAGCAGCAGTTGAAACAGCATCAGTTGGAGCTTGTACGACATGTGGCAGGGCATGTGGCAGGGCATGTGGCAGGGCATGCGGCATGGGACATGGGGCAGGAGGCGGTGGGGCCACACAGGAAGCGTTATGCGAAAATTAATAACAGACGCAGCTCCGCAGGCAACGAACGCTTCAAATTTGAACAAATGGCGCAGCAAGGAGCTGCCAAGGGCTGCCGGAGGACCAAGGGAGCAGCGTGGAGCTGTAATTGGGAAGCTGGCAAAGAGTTTGTTGGGTCGCCTCGCAGTAGATGGATGCAGGGCAAAGTGCAAATAACGGCATGTCTATGAAGAAGGCAACGTGTGCGCTTGACTACTACGAGCTGAATTCTGCTCAGGAGCTAAACTTGGTGGTTGCAACTGTTTCCACCACCAATAAACATGGCAAACAGACACACACACACACTACCACACAACTACTCTGCATGTATGGGTGTGTGTGTGTGTGGCCACGATTCCCAAATGGGTTCGGGGTGGTTGTTGGGCCAAAAAATACTAGATGCCAGCAAAACGATATTCAAATTTTCTGCACAAACAACACGAAGCGCATCGACAGCAACAGGCCAAGGGTTGGGCGGTGGGTGGAGGGTGGCGTTTGGCTTTTGCCTATGACTATGGCCAGGTTTGCTCAGGATGGCTGGCGGGGTGGGCTTAGGGCGCGTCGGTTTGTGGCATTAGAGCAAGTTTTAGCCTAAAATAAAAGCACCCGAACTCAGCACCAACTGCTCTGCTCATTACACAAAATTTGCATTTAGAAGCCAACAAACAAAAAACACACCCAGTGCCATGTAGCACTAAGAGGAGGGGGCAGTGGCATTATCAGGGGCTGAGTCGAAGGCAGGCAGCCAAAAAGTGCACTTAACCATAACTCGTGCTCGTGACATCGCGAAAGTCTTCCATTAGTTTTGCCACAGCTCCAACTCCCACTCCCAGTCAATTTCTAGCAACGACCTGAGCATCTCAGTTGCATACATAATTTTCCGCTAAGTAATAATCGCTTTGGCATCAGCAACGCGTCATTATCATCGACAGCATCAACATCAGCAGCATCGATAGACGAGCGTTGAATGGACGCATCACTCGCCTCGATATCGTCGATGGGGATTTAAGTGCTTGTTGCCCTGCCAAAGAATGTTTCGATATGATGTTGCTGCTGTTGCTGTTGCTGTTGTTGCTGTTGATGTTGTTGCTGTTGCTGTTGCCGTTGATGCTGTTGCTGCTGCTGCTGCTGCTACTTATTTATGAGCCAATCTGTGTGACATGGGGCAGGGCGAATGGCAAGACAGTGGGAAGACTCTTGGTGGCTAATAAACTCATCGCTTCTTCAATTTATTGCTTGTGAACATTTTCACTTGGGGCTCCATCAACCATGAGTTGGTTCCATCGGATTCAGGCACAGATGCAGTAGCTAATTAAAGCTGCTTTGAAATTCCAATATTTGTTCAATAAATCTTCAACTTATCCTATATTGTCATTTACATAATTATATAACTTATTTAATAATCTCATTAAAATATTCGATTCATACTACAACAACAGCAGCAGCTGATGCCAAAGCATTTTTTCCGCTAAAGAAAACGCACCTGACACTCGAGTCACCCTGTGCTGGCAGTCCATACCAAACGACAAACAAAAGAGAACGAAAGTTCACTCTCTTCGACAGCGAATGCCAAACAACTTCTCTTCAACTCATACAACTTGGGGTTGACTCTTTCGTTCGAACATTCATATGGCAAATTCGCTCTCTCTCTTATGTATGGCAAATTATAAATAAATCATTTATTTAGCACTAATAAAACGTTGATGTTGATGTTTATATCTCCTGCTAGTACAAACGTTTAGTATTCATAAAAAAATTAGCTATTAATATTAGCATGATTGCCTGCTATTATAACTATTATACAAGCATACGAATTAAATATTCGCAGTTAGCAGCAACAATAATAAAAATTCAATATTCCATGTATAGAATGTATAACATGATTGTTCAATTACTTATAAATATTATAAAATTCAGTTGTATCTATTATTTTCTTTACAAGAATATATTCTTTAAATTTTAAAATTAAATAAGTATTTAAAATAATCTATTTATTAATAAAGAATTTTATAAGATTTTGTTAAAATATCGCTTTAATATATGGCATTTTTAATTTAATTTTTAATTATGCATTGAAACATATTCTATCAAGTTTAAAATTACATATATTTAAATGTAATTATAAAGATATTCATATGATTTTGATTAAATATCAAAATAACATGCTTCGAAATGTAATTATTATTGTACATGTAAAACATATTCCACAAAGATTTAAATAAATTATAATGGAATATATTTATATAGATTTTTCTATAATTTTGAATTATTAGTATATTTTAATGAGAGTTCAAAATTAATATGTGATTAAAATTTTCAAAATTGAAGGATATCAATTGATATTTATATAATTTGCATAGATTTGCAATCTATTGTTCTACAACTGAACAATAGTAGGCCTAATATTAATGAAATTAATACTGAGAATTATTATATATTATATTAAAGGAAATATTTGATAACAAAACATATATTATCATCAAATTTCCAATCATGTTTACAGCCATAAACACAAAATCTCTATACATTACCGCAAGTTCTACACAATTCGAAAATATGGTGTTATTTGTTTGGTTCTCTTGGTTCAGCGTATAAGGAGATTTAAGTTGAAATTGCTTTGGCTAAGCTCAGCCATGATGAATTGTGTAGTACCCTTCGCATCGTCTAGTATATACTAACGAATTGCAAGTCAAGCTGCCAGTTGCTTTTATGAGGCGAACGAATTTTTCGTTCGATTCAATTATGCTCAATGGTTTGCAATGTGAAAAATTCGTTGAAACACGAATTCAAAATGCACAAGCTGGCCAAAATCCAGACGCACTAACTCCAAAAACTCACACTTCACTCACATACACAACGGGCCGCATCCCTTGGCACCTTCTGAGATGGTGAAAATACGTGAAATTGGCCAAGGAATTTGCTACATTTCACTCCCTTGTGATTCTGGCTGTGACTATGCTTGTGCGTTTCTTTTTTTCATGTCATTTCATTTATATTTTTCAGTCTTTCGTTTCTCATTTTTTTTTCTTTCGCTCGTCTGGAAACTGAAATACTTGTAATCAAAATACTTTGACTGGTCTCGATTTGTACGGAGCAGAAGGTGTGGATAATTTCGTTGCAGTCCAAAGTACAGGGCGAGTGCGTTGGCCCCAAAATGGACCCAAAGGAGGGGACCATAACTGCAATACGCTCCCCAGCATCAGCATCAAAAGAGCAGAGCAGAAACAGAAACAGAAACTAAGCTCAATTGAACTTAATTCGACTGAATCGAACTGAGACTGCAGCCGTACGTAGAGCTCAAAATGAACTCAAACTCAAACTCGAACTCAAACTGAACTAAGCAGAACGTGTTCAATTTGCGCTCATGAATGTTTCAGCATGTAGTTATTGGATTTACTCGTAGTTTCGGCACTTGCTACTAAGCATTTTTGTCGTATTCTTCAGATATTTCAGATATTTCTTGTTTTTTTTTTTTGGCAGCCAAAGCGTGAACAAAATTGGCAAATAAGCCAAGACTTTCGGGTGTGGTATAGTACATATAAAACAGTGTGGGTGGCAAAATGAGTCTGATGAAAAGAAAAACCTTAAATATTTTCTGCAAACATTGCACTAAACCTTATGTTGTATTTAATTAATCTAATTCAATTTAATTAATTTGATTAATTTAATCATTTAGCCATAAGTTTGATGCATTTATAATGTACATTAAAATTGCTCTGTAATTAATTGTTTAACACTCAACTGCAACAACGAGAGTTCAAAGAACTCAAGCCTCTGTTGCAGCACATCGTCTATCTATCCATCTATATCTATGAGATGAACTGGGTCAGTCGATGTCTAGTGAAACCTGCCAGCCAAATGTCAACGTCGGCTGACTGCTGGCTGTTGACTGCTGACGGCTGACGACTATGCCATAAAAAGTAACATAAAATTCACGCAGACGACCTTGAGAAGCAGTAAAAATTTTTAATGACTCTCACTTTTTACTGCCAACTCTCGTAGACCGTAAAAATTTTGAACTGGAAAGCGGCATCGGCATCGTAAAGAGCTGGTGGAAAGAAGTAGACAACCAAACGTGGCCCGGCACTGTTTGAGTTTCAGTTTGAGATTTACCTTAAAAAAAAAACACCTCTTTACCATATACTATATGGTATACTACAGACCGGAGATAGAGGCATATTTTGGTGATCGGTCGCTGGCCGCAAATTGTCAATGAGCCCACTGTGCGGCCATAATGCGTAGATTTAAACTGGAACCAGTTACACACACACACATGCAAACATATGTATGCATTGGTGTGCCTGTGTGCATGGTGTTGGTGTGTGAGAGTTTTTTTTTCGGTTTGTTGACTTGCTGCAAATACCGGAAACCATACTTGGCCCTGCCCAGTTTTCACTTTCCCTGGATGGTCTATGCCATGCTTTTTTATGCCTTCGCTGGTGTTGTTCTTATTTTATTGTTTTATGATGGACGTTTCGCAGTTAAGCAGGCGCTCTCTGACATTGAGCTCATCACTTACTAGCAACAATAAGATAAAGAACAACAACAACAATAGCAAGAACAAAAGCAACCCTTCATTTGAAGCGAGTGCTGCCTCAACCCTTTGCAGCACATCGAGGAAAACTAACGATAATTGCTCGCAGGTTGTGCCTAATTTGCTTTCAAGGTCTGCTGTTTTTTGCAACGACTTGGAAACTCATAAATATACCCTCTGCTCCGCACATAAAAAAACATAATTCCATTTATTCTTGTTCTTCTTGCGAATGTTCAAATGTGCGCCAACACAAAGAACATTTCTATAATTAGCTTTGCGAAAGTGTAAATAATTACAGACAAGGTACACAGGGTTATCCTATGCTACGATAGTCAAGCAGTTTAATGTAAGACAAAAGGCAAGACACGAGTTCATAATAAATGTAAAAGTTTAGAGACTATTAGTCGATATAAATACTATACAAAATTACTTAAATTTAATAAAATGTGAAAACATTTAAAACTGATAAAATAATAAATATATTGCCTGTTTCTAGCAAATATTATTATAATTAAAAAAATTAAATTATTTTATAAACGCATAGGGGTCTGGCCAGACCGCTTCAGTCTCGACTAAGTGTATCTGATCGTTGGTATTGACGAGGGTTAATATACATAATTTGTAATATATCTAAGAAATAACTTTTAATATTATCTATTTTTGGCATACATATTTTACAAACTGTGCTTGAAAATACAAAAATTTCAGTTAAAAAGGTCAACTATCAAATGATTATAGAGTATGTATGACAGAACTATGTGTTATATATTTGTGAAGCGATATTTTCTACTCCACTCTATTGTCGTGCAAATCTATACCACTGTCATATAAACGCAATAGAATGGAGGCAATTCGAATACAAATTATACCAGGATTTGGCTCGTTTTACAGTGTATACAATAGTAAATAAGATAAGAAATATGTTATCAAGTATTGCATATTGTTTTCCCACCTTTTCCATAAGTGCGTAAGAGACAGGAGAAGCTTATGTACATACATGTGTCTCTATGTTTGACATACATATGCATATTGACATGCATATGCATGCTTTACATTCCCATACACATATGCAATCAATAGTTATAACGGAGCTGTTATTACATTATCGCTCTGTTTGATTTCATTTGAGATGAAAGAGAAGTAGAAGAGGACAAAATACAGCAACGCACTTTAAATGCTCTACCCAAGCGTGCGTAGTATGGGGCATTCAAAGCTCGTTACAGCAGAAATGTACTCTTCATTTGAAGAGAAGCACATGATGAATATAAAGGGTGAACGTGTAAACAAAGGCAATCTAAGTAAAGTGGAATAGTTGATGCTCTCGAAAACACCCTATGTAGATTTGAGCAATAAATTACTATAAAATATATATTGCAAATAATGAATAGTTTATATTCTTTGGGCATCTCTACTTAGAAATTATTCTATATATTATATAATATTGGTTTTATAAGTTGAATGTATATAAAACGTATTTTAATATATACCATATGTTGGCTTATAAGCTCACACTACCCTTTCAGTACAGGGTAAAAGAAGAAAAGAAAAAATTTAAGTCTAGTGGTAGAGTGGACTTCAATATTTTAATAATTCGGATATTAATTGTATGAAGTATATATGTTATATAAATTTTAAGATTTTAAGATTAAATACACGTAGTCTTGAAATACCGAATTGTGCATAGTTGCTATTCCAAAATTTAATTTGAAGTACATAAAACAACGACATTTAACTTATTCAGATCAATCAAAGTGCATTGACACCTGTTCGTTTATTTGATGGAATTAAAGGCTATCTGTGGGTGGTGTGGAATAATAATTGTATCTAATTATACATGCATCCCTCGCCCCCTCCTTGCCCTAAGGATCTATTATTAAGAATGGCTTTTGTCTGCTGATAAGGACGCTGGTTGTTGTGGCCAACAAAACACCGAAAACTTTTAATGAGAAATGTCGCAGAGTGCATGCGGTATCAATTCTCTAGTCGCAGTTGTTGTTATGGTTGTTGCTGCTGCTGTTGTTGCTATTGTTGTTGTTTGTGTTGCTTTCGTTTTTGATGTTCTTGTTTTTGTTCTTGTTGTCCCATCGGCCCTTGGCAAACTCGACAATTTTCGTTACGAGCCAACAACATCCCAGCAAAATGAGAAAACTTTTGCAAGGAGCAAACGTGTCGATGTCGATGTCGATGTCGATGTGGATGCCACTGGTTTCTCCTCTATAGTTTGGTTGGCCGCATTCTGAGCTCGTTGCAGGGAGTGCTGCTGATGCTGATGCTGCTGCTGTTGCTCATAAAGCTTTGCCAGCCAGGGACCATAAGTTGCCGAAAGTAAATCTGTTTCAAGTGGCATTCACTCGACGAATTGGCTGCCGGCTGTTGACTCTCAGCTCACAGCTCACAGCTAACAGTTCCAGCTACCAACAGAAGTATAGGTGTCTGTGAGGAGCTTGGAGTGAAGGTATGCTCGTGCCTTCTGTCTGGACCCAGTCAAAGCGTTTTCTTTCCCATTATTTGCACAGCAGTTGCAATGAGCCCCAGTCAAGGTGTTGTTGCTATTGTATGGCATTCAATTCAACGCCCACGTCCATGCCCACGCCCACGACCACTCCCACGTCCACTCCCACGCCCACCCTCCATATCCACGTCCACGTCCAGCTGGTGCTCTGACTTTTCGTTTATTTCTGCATAAGGCAACGATGCGGAAGAATGACGCCGTTCCGCTTTACGTTTACTCTGGTTGGCCCCACAATTCTCTAGGTGGCTTTTTTGAATGCCGCACGTTGCATTTGCGACAAGTGGCTCTGCTGCCATACGTGCAAACGTATGCACTGAGAGAAATTCAAGTGAAAAATTGCAGCAATTGAATAAACTGAATTTATTAAATATATTTTTTTTTTATAAAAACCATTTGCTTAGTATAGTTTGTTTTATAAAATGTGCATATTTTCTTTAAGTGTAGATATAAAATGTCGCAGCAATGGCATGGCATTGTATGGCATGGCATGGATATAGTCAAGTTGGGTTTGTATTTGAATCCCCCGCTTGTTGACATGTTTTGGCCATGGCCACGGATGCCACGGCAATCATTGCATGTGGCACCGGGTTGGGGCATGGGGCAAACGGTACACGGAACTTGACGGATAAGACGGAACACACCTAGATGTACACACGAAATGGAAGAAATGAAAGCAAACAAAGCGAACAAGCCGTCAACCAGGCAGCCAAACTAAATAACTAAGCCAGTCAAATATATGGAAGTATGTTTCTATTTTGGCCATGCCTTGGTCTTGGTTCTTGGGTCTTGGGGTTTTGTCTGTTTGCTTTCATATTTTGATGATTGTCGCAGGGACTGGGCCAAAAAATATACAAGTAAATTGGCCTGGGCCGGGTAATGGCATGGAAACGGCAAAAACAAGCCACATCAATGGGAGGAGGGGATCACAACAGCCACAGGCGGAGCCACAGCTTTGATATAGACCTTTAAGACTGCTTTAAAAACTACGGACTTGATTTTCTTGGGTTTGAGTTCACTTGGTTTTCTTGCCTGTGGTTTGTCCTGGCTAAAAGATTTCTTTTTAATTTGGGTGCCAAAAGTGTTGGCCAATATTTTCGGCAAAGTTTTTATGGCCCCAACAGATTTCATCCGTTGTCTGTGTTTTTCTCTCTTCTTCGTTCTCAGTTCTCTCTGTTCCTCTTTTGCTGGACGTTTAATGAAATTCGCCACCTTCTGAACTAAATTTGCGTGCCTCATGTTTTGGCCATATTGCGACAACTTTGCCATTGCTTCTCGCCTGACAAAAAACTTTTTTGGCCAAATCCATTTGCACGCCACACGCTTAATTGCTGCCGCTGCAGCAAGTCGAGACATGGAGCCAAAAATGATATAGGGGTTAGTGTTGGAGTAGGAGTAGAAGTAAGGAACTGTAGCGCCCTGTGTGCCAGCTGGCCATGGACAAAACTTTGATTTATCAGGCCATAAATCTCAGGCTCAGCAAACCGTACCAAGTGCATGCTGTGCCACAAAAGAGCCTAAAGATGTCAGAGACGTCCAATCGGATCTAAATCTGGCACAGACTTGTAAAGGCAACACCGCCACGGGGCGTTCATAAATCAGGGCAGGGAATGTGAGTCGGCTTGAATGCGAGCAAGGTATATATCGTATATAAATCGAACACTTAATGGACCTCACTCATCTGCCGGCAAGCAAACGTTTTTGAGCAGAGGCACTGATATCAGACGCATCTGTTGGATTTGTCAATAAATTTGCGTGCATTATGAGCACGGAATAACGAAAATAAGTTAGGAATTTTATATCTGAATTAAACGTGAAATGAATTAACGTGACTAAAATATTCATCTTGGCCCACAGGACACACACACGCTCGCTGTGTAATTTGCATAAAAATGGCCAACGACGACTTGCACAAATGTGAATACACTCAGACTAGCCTATTGTGGCTAGTTCCTGTAGTAGTTGTTGCTGTGGGTATTCATTCGAGCGGACGTTGAGAAATGGGAAAAGCACATGCATATAAAGAAATCCGATTTATGCAATGCCTAAATTAAATTATTTTCTGCATTCCATTTACGCAAATTGAGTTGCTGCTCTTTATCTGAAATTGAAGGATTAATGCATAGACGAAAGCTCCTACCGAATGACTACAAATTGTTGCTTGATTTGCATAAATCTTTAATGGAAAAACTGCATAAATTTCTGTTGCATCCATAAATTAATTGGTAAGCTTAAATAACTGGAAAGGAAATACTTCCTTGCAATCAACTAGCGAAATGTCTGCAATTTCAATTTGAATTCAATTTGTTTTAGACGCACAATTGATATTCATTATTCATCAAGTGTTCGCCAATATATTCAGGAATTTAAAACAATTGTCGACTCAATTAGACGCACAGTGGCCCAAGTTCATTGCAATTGCTCGTATTCAATTCAAATGAGTGCTCAGCTCTGACCCCAGGTCCCCCCAAAAGACCCCCCACAACAAGTTGCAATTAGCACTCGACCGCTAATTGTTCATGTTAATTTGAATTTGAGTGCCAATGTGTGAGTGTGAGTGTGAGTGTGCCCGAGTGTCTACTCATGAATGCTAATAAAAATGCTATGTATTCGTACGAAGCGATTCCAAGTGCCGGCGGCAAACTGAACAAATTTGTTTATACCCAAAGACTGAGGAAATGTTTAAGTCAATGCGAAATAATTATAAATTTTACACAAATATAAATGACAAATTAATTAATGTTAATTTGAAATTATTAATATTCAAAGTGATTACAAAAGAAATTTCCAAAGTATTGACAGTTTGTAAATGCATTTAATTGGCTTTGTGTTTGATTGGAAAAACCAAGAATTTACCAAAATATATTGTATTTTATTCCATAAAACTTAAAAAAATTATTTAATGACCGTGCACAGTTTTGCATGGGACTCGATACGGGGCTCAATTGAGAATGAAAATGATGCAGTGCATCGGCTGGCAATGCGTTCTGCTTGCCCCGGGGCCAACGCGAAGAGTTGCCATGGCAACGGAGCCACAAATAATGGAAGTCACGCGCTTTGGTCAATGGCCGTGGCAGCTGCAGAGGCAGAGGCAAAGGTATGGCGAGGCATGGTGAGGCATGGCAAAGATATGGCACTAGGGGAGGGGCAGTTGTGGTGTATGCGAGCTGGTTCTGCCTTTTGCTGCTCGCTGTGCTTGTATTTGTGCGAGTGTGCACTGGTGTGCGTGTTGCTGCGTCGCTGCCGCCGCCAGCGTCGACGCCGACGTCGCGCAACGTCAGCGCAGACTGGCTGGCCGGGTGAGTTTTTGCCACGCCTGAAGCTGACAGCGAGTCGAGCGCATGTGCGGGAAAAGGACGCACTGCGCGCTGCGTATCTGCCAGATAAATTCAACATGGCCGACAGCCAGATACATTTCATGGCAGCACGCTCGCCCTGTCAGCAACGCCACAGCAGCGACATCTAGCGGCACTTTGACAACCACCAACACAAAGTATCTTTATCTGGCAGTCATGGCAGAGCAGCAGAGCAGCAGAGCAGCGGAGCAGCAGCAGTGGAATCGAGTAGCCATGCCAGAGGAAGGATGCCATGATATTGCTTAGAGCATGGCTGTTGTTGGTGCCGCAGCTGAGCTTACGAAATTAGCCGCTAGGTGCGCTTGGTGCTCATCTCATTGGAAGATAAATGCCATGGCATAGCAATGGCAGGCAATCCAAGTGGAATGACACAACCTGCCTGGGGTTATCAGCGATAATTTTGCTTCTAAGTCGACGGCCAACGTGTTGGGTTGTGCTAATGACAGCAAAAGCAAATTTATGAAGACATAATTTAACTAGATCTGACATGGTCTAAGGCGAGCTAATACTAAATTAAAAGTACTTTAAACACTTGCTATATTATAAATACACATTCCATATTACATATATTTAATGGCAAATCGTATATATTCAATATACAACAAACATTTAATCAAACGATCCATTTTAAAATTGATTTTCATTGCATTGATTATACAATTAAATTAAGTTTATGTCTTCTACTAACTTACGCATTCAAATTACAACCGAATGCTAAAGCATTCATTCCCATACAATCGGTATATTCGAAGTGAGTCATCCAATTAACAAAGTTCCTCTATGAACCCGATAACATTTCATTTAATGGTTTCTTAAGTGGTTTGCCTATTCGAGACATGGGCACCTTGTTAAGGAATCTACTACAGGTCCAAGTCAATAAGTTAATCAGTTGGAATTTCTATATTAGCGCATTAGATAGAGCTAGCTATACGGTATATTATTTATGTCTGTAAATTCATATACTTTATACCTTCAATGTAATCGATATAGTGCGATCGTTTGACACATGGCGATCGTTTAAATTTATGTCTTCAGACTTTATTACTTAATAGAACAATTTGAATTTTATATCAATATCATCGATGCGTCAAATAACGACTAATAAATCAAATGAACAAAGCTTTCTATAGCTGCAATTGTTGACAGCTCAACGAATATTATTATCGTTTTGTATAACGATCTTTGTAATAGCCTATATGAATATTAAAGATCTTGACATTAAATTCATTTAATGATTTATTCAAGGTGCCAAGTGATCCCATTCATTTTGAATGGAGATGCGAATGAGCCATTTTATTTTATCATTTTACAAATGGAATTATACTCTCTCGTATGATAAATTGAACAGTACTCTTTAAAATGTTATTCTCTGATTATGTTCAATATATAGTATAAACAGAATTAATGGACTGAAAGTTATTAATTCATCTAAATATAATAAAAATGCTCGATGGACTGAAACAGTGTTTCATATGCTATTCTCTAAATATCTTTAATATGTTTTATGGAATGAATTATCAAACTCAAACTCTGGCTATTTTAAACTTATTTCGATGCTTAACCGGTATTAGTTGTACTTTACCTAACCTAACCATTATGCACAATAGTATACTTGTATTTACATAATAGTTACAACTAACAAGCTCTCATTAGAGCTCCGTTCAATGGGGCATAGTAAAACGAAGACATGGTCTGTGACTGTGCCTGTTCCTGGGTTCATGTCCTTGAACGAAAGACACATGGAACGATGATTGTACGGGGGCAATACTAGCAATTTGTAATCAGTGGTGTTAACAATGCGAACCATAAATTTCTATTGACCTCTGTAGCCTCTTCACAGCCGGAGTGGGTTCAGGCGTTGCTGGCACCCCACCATCACCGACAGCAGCGACCCTCCTGCTCCCCCCAACTACAGCTCTGGCCCTGCAGCGGCGAGTGAATTATGCAAGTGGCGCGATAAAAGCAAAGCCCGTCGAACTAAATTTATTGGATGCCATGCACTCATTAGCATCCAAATGCGTACAGCGACAACTCTCAGTCGAAGTCGATGTCGATGTCGATGGCGATGGAAGCAGTCTCTGCTGTACGCGAATGAGAACGCGAACGAACTCATTAAGAGCCCCAGTTGTAGCGGCAGCAGCCCCCCAACCATGCCCACTATTGAGAGCCCGGTCAATGGGCGGGCCATGGCGCTGAATAAATAACAAAGTGACAACCACAAAAAACAACCGCGCCGGTGATGGAGCAGCGCCTCAAGCAGCAGAGAGGCAAGAAGACACAGCACAGCACACAGAATACAGAAGACACACCACAGACAGACTCTGACGAAGAGCAGAGAAGCAGAGCAGCAGAGGGGCCAAGATGGTGAAGGCATGAAGACGACAAGAAAATGTACAATAATTGAGCTCACAAATCACAGGACTCAGAGCAGGAGTCGGATCATAACAGTTGGAGTCGCATATGGAGAGTTCCTTGTGTTTGTTGTAGAGAGTTCCAGGGCTAGCGAGCAGCCGGCGCGCCAATGAGCACGAACCAAGTAAATTGAGATTCTTTAAATTTATGCACATATTTTTTTCTTCTCTTACTCCAAGAAGCAGCAGCAGCAGGAGCAGCAGCCAGAGACTGTCGAACTTGAAAGTACGTATAGCCACTTAAGCTGCTCGACGTCTTAGCGTCGCAACCAGCATCCAGTATCCAGCATCCAGCATCCAACATCCAGAATTCAGCATCCGCATCGCCTCGCCTCGGGGCGGCAGCCCAAGAACCCTCCCAATGTCTCTGGCAAATCTGCA
Organism: Sphaerogastrella javana; assembly: GCA_037040025.1. Taxonomy (NCBI): domain Eukaryota; kingdom Metazoa; phylum Arthropoda; class Insecta; order Diptera; family Drosophilidae; genus Sphaerogastrella; species Sphaerogastrella javana. The sequence continues at coordinate 4,816 of JBANCZ010000048.1, read as the reverse complement.
GGCCACCCGACATCAGGCGCCTTCAAATAGATGCGGCTTTTGCTCTGGTTCTTCTTCTTGTTCTTGTTCTGGCTCTTGTGATTCCAGTTCTGGTTCTGGCTGGTTGGCCATTTGCTCAGTTATCCAGCTGGTTATGTGTGTGTGTGTGTGTGTGATTGTATGAGTGCTGTGTGTGTCTGTGTATGGCGTGGCATATTGATGAACCGCAGCAAATTGGCTGTACGGTGCCAGCAGATACAGTGGAGCAGAAACCACGAACAAGTATCGAAAATAAAAAGTATAATTATTTAACATTTTAAGAATGCGGCAATAATTTTGGAGTAATAATTTACATTGTCATTATTCAATTCTAATTAATAATGGAAATAATCATGTAATTTATTCATATTTTGAATGCGTTACTAATATTTTGTATAGTATCTATAATATTCTATAATTTTCAAAATTTTATTTATTTTAATCACCTTATATACACTCAATACCACTGTGCAATCTTATTCATGGAAGTCTCAACTTTTTCTATCCAGCATACTCGACAACAAATTGTAAAAAAAGTAAAACAAACAGAAAAATGAGCAGAAAATAAAACAAACGAAACAACAAAAAAAAAAAAAAACAAAACAGAAAAATATCCAACAGTAGGGAAAGGCCCGACAGTAAGGACTCTGTTTTTAGTTTTTTGTGGAAGTATAGTATTTTCGGAACAGAATAGTATTTTTGAGGCAGTATAGTATTTTTGGAGCAGAATAATATTTCCGTTGGGATATGGATTTCGGAGCAGTATAGTTATATCGATTGTCGATTTAAATAATTAACATCGATAATCGATATCATTAATCGGTAATTGATATCGGTTATCGATATAAAAGTATATGTGTAATGAAATTTTTGGTATATGTTCCAAAGGAGTGGGAGGAGGTGTCTAACATTTGAAACAAACCTGATCTGTCTGCAAGCAAAACCAGTGTCCGTGCCTAATATGAACACTGTAGCTCTTATAGTTTCCGAAATCTAAGTTTTCATACAGACGGACAGACAGACGAACATGACTCAATCGACTCGGCTTCTCATCCTGATCAAGAATATATATACTTTATGGGGTCTGCCACGCCTCCTCACGCCTGTTACACACAAATTGACTTTGCACAAAGTTAATAGACCCTTTCGTGTTTTTTAAACACAGGGTCTAAAAACCACAAAAAAAAGAAACAAATGAGAAGCGCATGCACTAGGAATCATGTTGGCTGCCCTGCCCTTACAACAAGCATATATACATGTAAATATATACATGTACATATGTATATACGTATGGGTACATGTACGTGTACTTGCTGTATGGCTGCCTTCGTCTAGAGTTGGATGTTTCACTGTTGCCTGTTGGATGTTGGATGTTGGCTCTTGGCAGTTGCAGCTTGGCAATCTGCCATCATTTGGCATAAATCCCCCATGATAAAACCCACGATTGCTCCCCAAAGTTCGTGGCGCACACTAAGCCACGCAATTTTGAGTTACGCCAGGACTCATACCCGTCATACCCATCATAGGGGGAATGGAGCGGGTGGTAGTGGAGTAGTAAAGCATAGTTTGTGTCCCCAATACTAGTTGTTGAAATATTCGTGGTATAAATTTTTAAAAAAATTATTGCGCTGCCCGCTCTTACGAGCCAGCAAGTTCTAGCCATATTCCGCAATTGGCCATTTCTATGCATCTCATTTGGTTTTCATTCGGTCTGTCTAAGAGTCGGAGCAGCAGAAGCAGCATCAGCCCGGGGTTCAATGCACGATTGCAGCATTCGCTTGGTTTGAAAGCCAGCGAAATAATTTGAGTTCTAATCTCCCCCTTTATTTTAATCTTTTTTTTTTCGTTTTTTGGCTGTAATGAAGTTGCAGCAAGCGTTGCAAGTGGCAAGTGGCCAGTTAATTGGACGCCCTTAACAAGAGGTCACCATTCATATTTGATGGTCCTGAAGTTTGAGCTGATGATTTGTGTTTATCTCAGACTTTGCTGGGATTGCTGCAGCTAGATTAACCCATGAATTTTTGTGCGGGAGCAACATTTATTTCCATTGTTGACAAACAGCCAAAAAAAAAGCACTTACAATGAGAGAAGTAGTTCAGCAGAGAGGGGATAGAAGGGAGGCAGACATAAGTCATAATAAAATAAAAATGAAATAGTTTCAATTTAAGTTTTTTGCCCACCTAAAAATACATAAATACTCGTAAACTTGGTTTCAAAAATAAAACACAACTTGTTTATACATTCTCTGTGTGTGCATTAAAAAACATAACAAAAAACACCAAAAAAAAAGCAAAATAAAAAAAAAACAAAAATGTAAATAAATGTGCCGACACTCACACACACACACACAAACACACACAGCCATAACAACTGACTCATAGACACAGAGAGAAATACAAACAAATATTTCGTTTTTATTCTCATGCGGCCGCAGTGTTGGTCGTAGTAGTAGTAGTAGTAGAAGTAGTAGTAGAAATAGTAGTAGCAGCTCTCGGCCTAGAATATAAATTAAATTCTACAACATCAGCAACAGAATATGCTACAATAACAAGAAGCATGAACAGATTTTTGAACCGTACACACAAACACACACACACACACACCCCTCCGCACACACTCCTTGGTCGATTTGTTGCTGTCTCTGACTCGCAGAGTTGTTTTTTAGCTGTTAGAGGTGAGGGCGGGGCAGCGGCGGGGGTAAATGCCGTTTGGTCGCCTCTTTGGCCGAAATGGCCGCCGTATGCCGCATGCCGCATGCCGCATGCCGCATGAGACACATTCAGAGACAGAGAGAGAGCGATAGAGAGAGAGAGTCATAGAGAGAGAGAGAGAGAGAGAGAGAGGGAGAGAGAGAGAGAGAGGGAGAGAGAGAGAGAGAGTGAGAGTGATTGCGAGAGCGTGGTGTTCAGGCAGCAGCAGCAAGCGTGCGACAGGGATGCACAGACTGCCGCTGCCTGGACAGCGTGTGTGGAACAGAGTCGGCAATAGTTCACACCACTGCAGAGAGTGGTTGAGAATTTGAAATTCAATTTTTTCCGTGTGTGTGTATGTGTGTGTGTGTGTGTGTGTGTGTGTGTGTGTGTGTGTCTAGCTGTTATGGCCTAACGGTATGGTAGACTCACTGTCATGGCCTCGGCCCTGCTCTGCCAGGTCAGACACTGGCCACAGGAGCTGACCCTCTTGTGCCCAGCTGTTTATGGCAATGCGCAGCTCGCAAGTTGCCGCTAATGATATCACAGCCACAACGTAAAATGTTGTACTAGATGTTGTTGTTCATCTTCTCCTTGTTGTTCTTCTGCTTCTTCTTGTTCTTGTTTGCTTTGTAGTTTCGCTTTGTTTCTTTTGTTTTTTTTTTTTTGTTGGCTCTGCATATTTTTAATTAGCGCACAAAATTCTGACGTAAATAAATCAAATAGCCGCGAATTTCGTCTAGTTAAATATTTTCCAGACAGATGGAAATGGAAATGGAAATGGAAAATTCGTTGTTGGTTTTTGGCCCACTGTCAGGTTGGCCAGGCGTACATTAATATTTCATTTGAATGCCAGTTCGACCACTTGGTATGCAAATGAAGTGCTGCCGCATACCTGGCCAAGATTGCGCCAATTGGCAACAGCTTCGCCAGCTTAATGAACTTTGGCCATCTCTCTGCGCGTCTGTGTATGTGTGTGGGGTTGGGATTGGTCTATGAGCAACCCTTGTGCTCTGATGGCACTCGTTGGCCCTCTAATTGCGCATCTCTAGTCTAATTAAGCCCGTTTCGAGTGGCCCCTGGAGGGGATCACAGTGCGGCTCATGCAAATTTTCGCTGTCAAATTAGTGAAATTAATTCAATTTCGCTACGCAATTGGCAGCTCGAAGAGCCCTGATTAAAATTTCAAATGTACAGCAATATGAACAAAAACAACAAACAATAAACAACAAAAACAAACACAAAACAAAAATTAAACAAATTCAAGCAAGATGAAACCTTTCGCAAGTTTGCGTACGATTTATTTAAATAATTGTTTGAATTCTTTTAATGTTTCACAAATTTTTAGTTATACAAAATTATATTTGATTCTAAGAATACAAAAATCGAATCAAATCAAATCGTATATTTGAAATAATTTGATGAATTTGCCACTTCTATTATTTTACTTTGTTTTTGTTGTTCAAATTTGTTTTGTTTGTTGATTTAAGAGGCAGAAATTTGATGTGTATACCCTGTTTAGGTAGGGTAGTATTACTATTGCATAATATAAATATTTGAATAATTATTTAGAAAACAATATAAAATAATTGAACAAATTTTTAGAAAACTAAATAAAGTAGTGAAGTAATATATAATTAATTAAATATTTGACTAACTATGTAATGTGTTTGTTAAATTCATAAATGGCTCACATTTACTTCCGTATAAATTTGTTTAGTTAATGCATAGTTAGTACAGGGTATTTTTGCGTTCATCATTGAAGTGAACATATTGATACACAAAAGCTCTTTGTAAGCCATTTACTAAGCTCGTTTGAATAGAGCATTTGAAGTGCGGCGCGCTGTTTTTTGTTTTCTTTTTTTTTCGTTTCATTCGCCTCAAGTGAAGGCAAGCCAAATAAAGCAACATAACTAAAAATGGTGAAATGAAAATTGAAGCAAAACAACTCGAACATGAGATATCAGCCTCGTTATAAGTAAACATATGCATATATGGTGAGTCGACTGAGAGAAAGAGTGAGAGAAAGAGAGAGAGGGAGAGAGAGAGAGAGAGAGAGAGAGAGAGAGAGAGAGAGAGAGAGAGAGAGAGACAACCACCCGCCCCCT